>WSYH01000329.1:0-61463 GCA_036426205.1 Ascaphus truei
AAGGAAAGAATACTACAGTGAGTACTATACCTGGGGCTACCTAATGATGAAAGAGGGGGCTGTCCTTTGGCAACCCACTCCTACCTTCAGGGTACCTTATGCCCGTTTAAAGGCACAGAGTAAAATTGTTTATTACCCAGCTAATACTCCCTTCCTTCAAATACAGTCCCAGCACTTTTTGAGCACCATCACAAACACACAATTGCATTCACCTATCAACTTGTCACACAGTGTGCACTATAGTGTTTTTTATTTTTGGGTTGGTCCTGCTCCCTCTGGAATTTTTGGTAAAGTGACTTGCCCAAGGTCACAACAAACAATGGGAATTGAACTAGGGTCAATAGGAACCTGACTCAGTGTCATTGTTTACAGAGGCAGTGTCTTTACTCACTGAGCCACTCCTTCTCCCTTAATTTACTTTGTGCAAGAAAATACATGGTGTGTATGCCCCATCAGCCACTTTCGGGTTTAACAAGACAATTATATTCAATTCCCATCGTTTAGAGGATAAATACAAATTGTTTTGTAAATCCACTTAAAATCTATGCTGTTATGTTGACTGACAGCCTCAATGTGAAATTACAGGTATATCAATAATGCTGTCAGTAAAAGTGTGGACCGTGAAAAAAAAGCCTTGAGGGAACTAATTCATTAGTAAGAGGTCATACGGGGAGGCTGTGAGCCGGAAGGTATACTGTAAATGGGTGTGACTGGGTGTGCACACACGGCATGTCTGCCCTGCAGCAGGCAGCGCACCTGTCTCACGCAGCATAATACTAATAATAGCAAAACCACTGCATTGGCGGCATCTTAATTCTTCATATTACAATGCTCTCTTCATGAAATGTGTCTTCTCAGCAACTCTTGACTTTACCATTCTCTCCATTACTCCCTTCACCACTGTGTTCTCACCACTCTGTTCTTCTCTGGCATTGACTCTCCAATCAAATCAGCTTTATTGGCATGATGAAAGAACATTTCAGTATTGCCAAAGCATGGATAACAGAGAGTAGGGTATAATGAAAACCCAGTACATGGGTAACACGGGGTAGAGTATAATGATTACCCAGCACATGAAAAACATGGAGTAGGGTATAATGATTACACAGTACATGGGTAACAGTCGCAGTGCTTCTCCCCTCAATCTGTTCTGTTTGCTTCTCTTTTCCTCCATTTATCTCTAACCCCAAATATGCTGTGAAGTCGCTTCACTGTGTCAGGGAAGGCTCTGAGCTGCACAGCATATTGAACAAGAGTTGTTACCAAGGTATGTGTATGAATAGATCTGACTCCTGTCCTGTTTGTTTCACTGGGTGTTTTTAAAAGTAGCAATTATAGTGGAAAGTGGGATTTCATTTTAGAAATTGCCAGTGAGGGGTGTGTGGGGGGGAGGGGGGTAAAGATAATTTAAATAATGTTAATTTACTTGGAATAGTGGAGTATGAGGAAGGGCTAGCTAAACAGATGTGTTTACATTAGAAATGAGGCATTTAAGAGGGGATATTATAACTATATACAAATATATTCGGGGACAATACAAGGAGCTTTCAAAAGAACAATTCAGCCAAAGGGCACGGGATCATCCCTTAAGGTTGGAGGAAAGAAGATTTCACCAGCAACAAAGGAAAGGGTTCTTTACAGTAAGGGCAGTTACAATGATGAATTCATTACCCATGGAGACTGTGATGGCAGATACAATAGAAATGTTCAAAAAAAGGTTGGACATCTTTTTTAGAAAGGAAAGGTACACAGGGATATACCTTGAAAGTAAACATGGGAAGGATGTTGATCCAGGGAGTCAGGAAGGAATTTATTTTTCCCCTTTTTAGATGATATGTCACTGTGGTTTTTTGTTTGCCTTCCTCTGAATCAATATACTGTAGTACGGATATAGGATAAAGTATCTGTCATCTAAATGTAGCATAGGTTGAACTAGATGGACATGTCTTTTTTCAATCTCTACTATGTAACTACTGTTCTCCGGTCGTGTTTATATTTTATGTTGCAAATGTGTCATATTTGGTTCGTGGATCTATCTGCTCAGTGTATTATTATTATTGTGTGCCCTCTCCAGCGCGGGAGCAAAAACACTAACACACTATTTTTTTTACTTAATATAGAATGGACAGTGGCATTTTAACATGACAGGCGAACTGCAAAATGTAGAGACTGGACTCCCATATTGGTCAATGTATTTTATTTTTAAAACCGTTTTCTGCTATTATTGTTCAAATCAGGTGAAAATCCCAAAGGTGAAAAAACAGCGGTCTGATCGTAGCTTACCAATAGTCCTATGTTTAATTATGTCATACGTGCCAATCAATTCCAGGTCAGTTGGGCGTGCTGGCAGTAATTAGATCAGATTAGACAAAAGTTGGAATATGGCGCACAGCCAAGAAGTGTGGGTCAAGAACTAGCATAAAAATTATTACTTTAAAAGTGTAGCAACCCTCCTAGGCGTTTTGTGCGCGTTTGCACTTTAGCAAGGATTTCCCATTAGGTCTGGGGTGGCAACGTTTTGGGGTGGCAAAAATGTCCGCCCCATATACATTTGCCGTGCTCTTCGAGCCTGGTGGGAAGGCACTTACATGAGGCAGCCGCCTCATAACTGCCACCCTCCTTAGGCTGTGCTTATACAGCCGGCGACCGATGACGTCACCCGTCGCCATTGTGACAAGTTGTATTTTGAAATTTAGGCGACATCACTGGACGACATCATAAAAGGGGAGGGCAGAGGCATGGAGAAGCTCCCGATTGGTCGCAAGTGGAGACCGTCGCCGAAAAAAAATCAATTAACAGTGACTACCAGATTTCTGGTAGCACTGTCGCTCCATCGCCGTTGTGTGCACTATAAGCGCCGGCAACAATGCATTTGTTTTGCCGCGACATGAAGGCAATGTCGCGTCACCGGCACTATAAGCGTAGCCTTACCCTTTCGAATCAAATGACAACTGTTATATAGGTTCTTGTAGACGTGACAGAACTGGAGGAATGGTTTTCAGTACAAGACTTGCATGTGTTTAGTCAGTGAAGTGGCTAATGGAGTGATGCTCTGCATATACGATGCAGAGCGAACAAGGGAGATACTCCATCTCCTGACAGAAACATTGTACTTGTGCATTATTCTGCTGTACAATTGATCATAAAATTAGGAGTACTTTGTTGGCCAAACACAATTTGTACCTGAAAATTATAACATTGATCCATTTCATGATCTAGCATAAGATGCCATATAAAAAGTATTATGACAAATAGCATAGACTTATACCAACGCTGTCCTATTTAATTAGGTCAAAAAAATAATGACAGCATCATAAAAATGAAGCACAGAGTTGTAACAAGTACGGTCTCTAACACTTTCTACTAGTCAGTCATTTATGTTGACAAACACATGGCTCCTTTACACTTTAGCATCATATTTCATCCTCTTTGGTGTTTGTAATTACAGACAGACATTTCTTTTAAAACAAAAATGTTTATTGAACAGAATGAACTGAAGGTGCAAGAGAAGGGTGTAGGCACATCTTCCAGTATCCACCAAGCACGGGCGGACTATAAGCCACAACACAAGACATTTAGAAGAGTGTTACACTTAGTACTCACTTTGCAAACATTTAGTTTAAAGCTGTGAGAATTGCACAAAAGTTTAGAGAGAAGAACGTGTTAAGAAAGCACAGATGAGCCCACAAGTAGCCAAACCCGCCTTAGGTTGAGCCTGCTGGGAGGGAATCAGTACAAGGTGCTGGGGAACAGTGATGTTTTAAGATGGTATTATTTTCTTGGCTTTATATGGTGGAAGCCTGAGAACGTCTGGGGCAAATTGTTGGAAGGGCTTAGGACATCCACCCCAAAAGCTCTTTTCTGATTTCTTGAAGAAGGCTTATTTGTAAAAGAGAGTCCAAGCTGTGGGACAGCATTGTGCTGCAAAGTGAAAGGTGCTTATGGTTTTGAGAAGATATCTGAGGACTCGGACAGAACTCTCCCATCCTTGGTCTCCACAGTCTTCACCAGGATACTGCGTTTGGTTCGGGAGGTTTCCATGGGAGAGAAACTCAGGTTGCCGGAGTACATACTATTACTACTGCTGATTCCACCTCCATACCCACTACCAAACCCACTGCTGTAGCCACTGCCAAGCCCACTGCTGTAGCCACTGCCAAGCCCACTGCTGTAGCCACTGCTCACTCCTGTGAAAAAGGAAGAAGTTTAAGACATTGCTCCAAGAGGATATAAGCCCTTGTTCAATATACTGTGCAGCTGCTTATCCAAGCTAAGAAGCCTCAGAGTTTATATCTAAGTGAATGGATTTCTGAGGCTTCCCACCCATGGAGATATGGCCTCACAACATATCTAAAAAAAGGCCCCAAATAGCTAGTTTCTCTTTCATTGCAGTACTTATTATCTTCCACCAGAGTGATAGAAACGCAATCTCCATCCAGTCACTCACTTTACTGTAGTGTTCACGGAAGGGACCTATGCACTGAGATAAGGGAATTCTGACCCACGAGTTTCCCCTCCCCAACTAGCAGGTTAGTTACTGATAAAATAAAAGATGAGGGTGTGAAAAGCTTTATTGTATTCCTTTACTGTTCAGAGAAAGCATCACATTATCAAACACACTACTTAATTTCTCGTCTACAGCAAAGATACTTGAAAACGAGAGGTAACTCAATGTATTACTTCCTGGTAAAACATTTGATAAATAAATAAGAGCCTACAATACAATACTAAATCATTAATTTCTTATTTGAAGCACTTTTTAAACTCCATTATATAAATGTGCATGTAGCAGTCGCACACACTAGTGGAAAATCCAATGGGTATCTTCACCTAGCCATCATACCCCTAATGTTGTATTCCTTGTGAATTGAGGAATAATGCATTACCTGAATATCCTGTGGTCTTGGTCTGAATGCTCATATTCTGTATACCAGACTCCAGCCTGAAAGTCGAGATTGCAGTTACAGCATTAGATGTATACAGTGCTTAGACACATCACATAAAGATGGCACTGTGCATTTATACCTGCCAATTATTTAATCACAATATTTTATATATTTCTACATTCCTTGGCCCATGCAAACATTGATGCCACACATGACCACACCACTTATATCTTGACATAGTTTTGTCTAATTAACATCTTGTGCCACTACAAGGATATTCAATGGATTGTGAACAGCAGAATACAAAGATGAAAATCAACACACAGAGACCCTGCCAGCAGTGAAGTCATTAATTAAACCAGCTCACTATGTGACACGTCATCTTACCTGCTCTCCTCTCCCTCCAGCAGTTTCCTGTAGGTGGCAATCTCAATATCCAGAGCCAGCTTCACATTCATCAGCTCCTGGTATTCACGCAGCTGGCTAGCCATGTCCTGCTTGGCCCTCTGCAGGGCAGCTTCTAGTTCAGCCAACTTTGCCCGGGCATCTTTCAGTGCCATTTCCCCACGTTCCTCAGCCTCGGCTATTTGTGCTTCAAGGTTAGCACGCTGTAAGAAAATATAACATATTTAACCATGAATGGGCACCCATCTATAAAATACTTTTAAATGAAGGTCTTAATGTCAACCCGTCTTGAGATTACCCAGATATAGAAATTAGTATTTTAAAATATTTCCTTCCAATGTTAAAAATAAAAGGGAAGACTCAGAAAAAAGTCTATATTACGAATTTCTAAAAAAAAAAATGTTACATCAGTGAGAATGAGCTATTACTTACATTTGTAAGTTAATGGCTCACATACTTTACTACATTTTGTCAGATGTAAATCTGATAATGAAAAGGCAGGTGACTATTTTATGGGACAAAAGGTGCTTTATGAATTACATTGTCAAGGGGTTTGATTGGATGACATTAAGTAATTCCCCTTGGTGTGGATAATGGGATCAGGTACTCCTGATGTGTCAGAGGATGAAGCAGAGAATAGGAAAAGTGTTGCACTCACCTGGGCCTTTATGGCATCGATCTCAGACTGCAGCCGTGTGATGTAACGGTTCAGCTCGCTGATCTCAGTTTTAGTGCTCTTGAGGTCATCACCATGGCGACCTGCAGATGCCTGAAGCTCTTGGTACTGTGAGGAGCGTATCAGAGTGTGAGGAAGGAAGGTGTAACATGGCAGCAGCCCCAAGCAGAGTCGTCACTACATGACCTGTGTAATATGTTCTAATCTCTACTATATTATAAGGCTACACTTGTTACAAATCAATGATCATTGTTGCCTCCAAGAGAGATATAGATATAATACAATATACAAGGGAAACCTGATTACTTCCCCTTGCAAGTTATTGAAAAGGTAAATGTTTGAGCTCAGGTTTACAAATATTGTTAAGATGTTTTATAAAGCTAAGAAGTTATTATTAAAAATCCCTTTGTTTAAGCCATTAGAAAGAATAAATTCCAGTGATTTATCACGGGGTCATAGCTAATATAACTTTTCCTGTACATGAGTCTCACCTTTATCTGGTACATGCTCTCCACCTCGGAACGACTCTTGTTGGCGATATCTTCATATTGAGCCTTCACCTCAGCAATGATGCCATCAAGGTCAAGGCTCCGGTTGTTATCCATAGACAAGACAACCGAGGTGTCGGAGATCTGGGATTGCATCTCACGTAGCTCCTGCATGAGGAAACAAGACAGACGCTCAGTCAGGCTCCAAACCTCTCCATATACCACCCAAACCAGTCAATAAAGCAGCTTGCTCCAGTCCTAAAGGGGCTGCCCCACATAGCACTGCAGAGAAACTGTACATATTGCTGTGTATTTCATCCTAAAGACACCTTTAAAGAAATCCTACCAGGTAAAGGAGACATTTGGTAGCTTTACATTCATATGAAATGCAATACTTGTTTTCTATTTAGAAGAAATATATAAAAACATGTATTTCTTTAAGCCTCCAGTGTAAGTTTGAAAAAAAAACTAGAAGTGCTTTTGAACTACGTCCTGCAACTTGATATCCTAATTACTAAACAGATCAAAATATTATTTATTTAATTACATTTGTTATTATTAGTTATACAACCAGTAACATAGAAAATAAGGTTTTACAAGGCCAATTACTACGACTTTTTTTTCCCCAACTCCAATACATAAATAGGCTGAAATGCTTTAGAAATAATAGTCGTTCTGTGTCTGATTTAAAGAAATTCTAAACTTGTTTAACATCAGGGGACAGATATTTTATAGGGTTTCTGTAATTTTGCATCCAAAAACAGAAATGGAGACATCATACAAAAAAACATTATTTATTTATGACGAAACTGGAACTGTATATTTACAAGTAATAAATGAGTGGTACTCCTGTTTTGTAAATTAAATTTAAAAAGCAGTGATCCTTTGTGCTCCCAAGTACCATCACAAATTTCTTCAACATGCTGCAGAACTGAAGGGACTAGAGGTCTGTTAACATTGCTCTAATTTAATTCCTTGCCAATAGTCTGCAGGACGCTGCTACATCATCCAGGTCCGTTACAAGTCTACAGAGTATTGTTCCATTATTACAACTCTTCTAGCATGACTTTTGCTTACCTCTTCATACAGCTGACGCAGGAAGTTAATCTCATCTGTCAGTCCTTCCAAACGAGCCTCCAACTGTACCTTATTCATATAAGCCTCATCCACATCCTGCCGAAACAAAAATGGCGCAATGTTTACTGCTATGTGCTACACAGAGACAGAGCCAATTTATTACTGCATTCTGAGCCAAGATGTGTGGTGGGTGGGCTAGGTCTTACCTTCTTCAGCAAAACAAAATCATTCTCCATCTCAGTGCGCTTGTTAATCTCGTCTTCATATCTGCAGGAGATATTTTAACATAATAGGTCAATTATTCTAAAATTTTATCAGTGCAACAAAATGTCAATACCTATTCTGCTTTAAGATGCAAATGCACAACTGTAGGACATTCTCTGATATGATCCCTACACATGCTGTTATGCACACCCAGTCCTTAGTCGGTTCATGTATGCAAAAAAACTCAAGATAACTCAAGATGAGTGAGTAAGTAAACTAATCCAATCATTTCAGATATTACGGCCATATCAGATCATTTGACATTTCATAACTTTGATCAACTTTAAAGAGGCTGCATGGCTTTAAATATTGATTCCAGCACTATACTACCCCCAAAGTAGCAGTGATGGGTATATTAGTGGGATTCAGGGCTTATGACGTCACCACGAGTGGACAGAAGGGACTTGAGTAACATCATAAGGATGTGCACTGAGCGGCAAATTAAAAATGAATGTGGCACCCCAGGACAATAAGCCCTATAAAATGTGGCGATAAATATCCCTAGAATCCATGTCTATTAAGAGTTTATACAAATTATTTGACAATAAAATGGAAAAGGATAGAGCAAGTTTAAAATAGGTTCTACTTTATATTTAAAAAAAAGTTGTAAATGTAGGTACAGTGCAGTATTTACACTTCATAACATTAGTACGTTTGTGAAATTTCCATCATTTCCAATTTTCTTATATGCTCTTCTTTCCAAAGTGGGTAAATTAGCCCCATCTTCCCCAAATGAGAAGTGGATAAAATCAGTTCCTGGTGATCCCCACCACCCACCTAAATCTCCTGTGATACCTTTCCCCCCTCTTTACTCAGGGACTCACTTGTTCTTGAAGTCCTCCACCAGACCCTGCATATTTCCCAGCTCAGACTCCAGTTTCATCTTCTCCTGTCCCAGAGAGTCCAGCTGCCGGCGCAGGTTGTTGATGTATGCCTCGAACATGCTGTCCATGTTACTGCGGGTTGACTTCTGGTTCTGCAGGAGGTTCCACTTGGTCTCCAGCATCTTGTTCTGCTGTTCTAGGAAACGCACCTGAGGACAATACGGACTTCAATCAGTTTACAAGACATTGTTCCTATTCAGTATAGTGAGAAGTAGTGCAATGCACAATAAATGTTGCATCAACTTTCACTCACTTCAATGGATGTTGGTGCATCACGAACTGTATATATTTTACGGACCTTTGTGCTGAATTAGTATGCTAAAGACAAAGATCATTTGTGTTTAAATAGGCTACACTCACTAAATAGGCAATAAATACTTTGCCTAACACACACTTCTCCCCTTTATGCATTGTTGTATTGGATCCATATATTGCTCTCACTGTGCATGCATTGATTCAAGGCCAAGCTTTACTGTTTTGCCTGTTCCCTCTATCCCTATGAATGTAACCCACTGGGCTCCTTACTTCCTACATATAGCGCTTATTCTTGTACTGTGCGATTTCAGCATACTTGAAACTGTTTATATGCCTGTCTGCAATGTGCTGCATGCATGGATTGCACTATGGCATAATAGTAGCTGTAGTACGGTTTCTGTATGCATAGTGCTGGCAGGGTACACTATGCTGCGAATGACGACAGCAGAGTTCAAAGTACTGAATAAATAGACAAAGCAAGGTGAAGAATAGCTCTATGGCCCTATAAGGTCTTCTGTGCAGGTATTATTCGTCCTGCTTGCCCCTCCTCCCTCCCTGCACAGACAGATAGGCAGGTGAGTAATGTGAAACCTGGTAACTGCAGATAGCTAGAGCAGTAATATAGGAATCAGTGGCAGTTAGAGAACCCCAGTAAGTAACAATAAGTACTCAGGCGATACAATATCTAGAAAACTTTGGTCATCCATTCCCAAATAGTGTCATGTGATGGGGAACAGGGGATAAAACAGCATGGGACAAGGCAGGGGCCTTAACTCATTTACTCCTGGATTGATTGGCTCTGGGATTAATTGCTGTACTCTCCAGCTACAGAATATTTAATAAGGAGGAATAAGGACAGAAAGGAGGTAGGCTATACATTTGCTTCGGCACACAAATTGTGTGACCTCATTTCTGACATTACAGGCTATTTGTATCAAACATGCAAAAATAATAACTTTATTTTGATAGCGCTTTTCTCCCAATGGGACTCAAAGCACTTCAGTTACAAAAAGGGGAAAAGAATAAAACATGGAAGGTTATAAACGAGACAAAGGATACCGTACAGGATGGAATGGGACAGCAGCTATTAAATGCCCAAACAGGTGGTGGTTCATTAATTAAACGGTTGTAAGGGATTTAAATCAAAATTACATTACTTTATTAAAAACAATACATTACATTTTTTTATACTGTTTAACCAACACACTATAGCGTGTGTAGGACAATTTGAACCCCAGTACACCCCCATCAACAACTCCTTCCAAAGCACAGAGAGATATAAAGACACACACTAGTATTCATAAAACATGACTGTCCGGGACTGGCAGGATCTGCAAAGCAAACATGCTTTCCTTTCCTCTCCTGCATGCTAATCCCGTTGATGTCAGTAACTACCTGCCCCCCTACTCCCCTCCCCCTCCCCCCTTCCCCCCACCCCCAGCCTCACAGGTTTCTTCACGTGATCGTTCAACAGATTTTCCTTGATACATTTTTTAGAGATCTATTATTTGTTCAATAAACTATTCCTTGTTAGAGACTTTTCCTGCTCCCTAAGAATGCTTCAGTGCGAGAAACTTCTAACTAATAAAATCTCTATGTCAAGGGCTAGTTTTAAAATAAAAAAATGAAAGGAATTTCTCCTCAAGACATATAGCTTTTTGGAATAAGAAATGGTTTTGCTACTCTCTTATTACAAAATTAATTGTGCATCTCACCCCATAGTGGGAGAAGATTATGAGACGACTTCCGGTTTGTGCAGGTGCAGCACCTGCCTATATACCCCGTGCCTATATACTCTCAGTGCCCCGTGCCTATTATATACTCTCAGTGTCCCGTGCCTATTATATACTCTCAGTGCCCCGTGCCTATTATATACTCAGTGCCCCGTGCCTATTATATACTCAGTGCCCCGTGCCTATTATATACTCAGTGCCCCGTGCCTATTATATACTCAGTGCCCCGTGCCTATTATATACTCTCAGTGCCCCGTGTCTATATACTCTCTGTGCCCCGTGCCTATATACTCTCAGTGTCTCGTGCCTATATACTCTCAGTGCCTCGTGCCTATATACTCTCAGTGCCCCGTGTCTATATACTCTCTGTGCCCCGTGCCTATATACTCTCTGTGCCCCGTGCCTATATACTCTCAGTGCCTCGTGCCTATATACTCTCAGTGCCCCGTGCCTATATACTCCAGTGCCCCTTGTCTATATACTCTCTGTGCCCCGTGCCTATATACTCTCTGTGCCCCGTGCCTATATACTCTCAGTGCCCCGTGTCTATATACTCCAGTGCCCCAGCCTCTGGTCTCTGCACAGGATTCATTGAACTCTGATATTATTGTATCCCCCAAAACAAAGGCTCTTTGTCTACAATGTATAAAAACACGTTTGATTGCTATACACCAACAAATGCCAAGAACGGGAATAAACGTCAGCAATGACACCCTATCGCTGTCAAAAGGTTGCAGGCCCATCTGGGAGTGAAAGGGTTAATGTCACGACATTCATACGACATAAGGTACTCTGGGTTTAGAGTAGAAGGTAATCGGAGATATTATCGGAGCCACTTTCCCTGCGTTATGGGAGATTCTTATATGGCTAATTGTTAGTGAATCGGTAATGCTTAGAGGGACCACCACAGCAGGACAACCTTTAGGTCTGCTGGCATCAATGTGGCTGGCGAAGTCCCACACACCTGGCAGTGGAAGGTGTATTTTTGAAATGCTATATCTGGCAGTGGAGTGTGGTAACTTTGCTAAACTCTGCAGGCCTGGCATTGGTGGCAGGGAGGGGGCTTGGCAGTGCTCTGTGAATGGGACAATGCTGGAGATGTCTTGGCACTGCTGTGCAGGACTGGTCCTGGAGGCTGATAACGCGTCAGTGCTCTGAAGGGGCCTTACATGGCATGTTCTGCAGGTATGGCATTACAGGGGCACTGCTCTGCAGGTGCGGCACTGAATGGGAGTAACATGGCATGTTCTGCAGGTATGGCATTACAGGGCATCTCCTGCTGGTGTGGCACTGAATGGGAGTAACATGGCATGTTCTGCAGGTATGGCATTACAGGGGCACTGCTCTGCAGGTGCGGCACTGAATGGGAGTAACATGGCATGTTCTGCAGGTATGGCATTACAGGGGCACTGCTCTGCAGGTGCGGCACTGAATGGGAGTAACATGGCATGTTTTGCACTTAGGGCATTACAGGGGCACTGCTCTGCAGGTGCGGCACTGAATGGGAGTAACATGGCATGTTTTGCACTAGGGCATTACACAGGTGCACTGCTCTGCAGTGCGCCTGGCTGAATGGGAGTAACATGGCATGTGTTTTGCACTTAGGGTCATTACAGCGGGCACCTGTAGCTGCAGTTGCCGCCACTGAATGGGAGTAACATGGCATGTTTTGCACTTAGGGCATTACAGGGGCACTGTTATGTAGGTGCGGCACTGAATGGGAGTAACATGGCATGTTTTGCACTTAGGGCATTAGAGGGGCACTGTTATGTAGGTGTGGCACTGAATGGGCGTAACATGGCATGTTCTGCAGGTATGGCATTACGGGGGCACTGCTCTGTAGGTGTGGCACTGAATGGGAGTAACATGGCATGTTCTGCACTTAGGGCATTACAGGGGCACTGTTATGTAGGTGTGGCACTGCAGGGGCGTAACGTACCCATGCCCGGCAGGTAAGGGAATTAGAAAGTATATGTTGGCACCCTGGACCCCCTACCTCTTGCCAATACCCTGCATGCTACTCGCGGGTCCCTCACCTTGTCGATGAAACTGGCGAACTTGTTGTTCAGGGTCTTGATCTGCTCCTTCTCGTGGGTCCTCACTTGCTGGATGTTGGGGTCGATCTCCAGGTTGAGGGGTGCCAGCAGGCTCTGGTTGACGCTGACGGAGGTGATCCCGGCCGAGCCAGCCCCGGCTCCATAACTGGACCTGTAGCCGCTGCCAAACCTGGAGCCGCCACCGTAGCTGGAGCCCAGGGAGAAGGAGGCGGCGCTGGCCCGGCTGGCCGGGGCTCCGCTGTAGGAGAAGCTGCTGAAGCCGGAGCGCTGCGGGGCGGCCCTGCTGCTGCTGTAGGACACTTTGCTGACTTTGATAGACATGGTAACAGGTGGCAGAGGCGCAGAGGAGCAGAGACGCTGCAAAACTAGTGCGAGGACAGGAGCACAGAGCAGGGAGCGGCTCCCTTATATACAGCACAGGGGCGCAGGGGGGGGGGCACCGGGCACCTGAGTGGCTGAGATGGGACAGGGGGCGGGGGTTACCACCTGCCTGCACTGGGCAGGGCCACGTTATTCCCTTCGGCGCTAGAGGGGGCACCAGGCTGCTGTGGATTTGCTATGGGTTCCCACTCCCCAAAGACTGCAGCGCTGGATGGGTTAACCAAAACGGGTGCCAGAGGTAGATGAGAGGGTGGGGGGGGGAGGGGGGGGTTTAGGCCAATTCCAAAAGGAATGTGCCCCCCAGTCCTACCCCAAATATCAGGCGCACAAGGGCGGGGATGTCCTGTCCAGCCAGGAAAAACAGGGCTGGGGATGTGCACACAATGTATTAAGTTAACACCTTCACCCACAGAGGCGCTTCCCACTCATTGCAGAGTAAAAGCTGTTACATTCTATGCTAGGGGCTTGCAGAGCATCGCACTGTCCCACTGCTCAATGCCCGTGCCTTACTGGATTAACATTCTGAGTACTGTAATTTAGCAGTGATATGCATTTATTTTTTTGCTTAAATGTTATTGAATTTATCACAGATAATACTAAAAAAAAGTAATTAAAAGCATAATCACGAAGTGTTATTTTAACTTTTTTTATTACTAAAGTCTTGCTCACATATGACCACCCCTACTACCATTAATAAGTATGTTATGTTAAAACCATTGTCTGTCTAACCATTGCATTGCATGGCCCTCTGGAAGTGAAGGGGTTAATTCATATGTGACTATATACCTGCAGTGCAATACTCAGGTAACTCTTTTCTGTGCTAGGACCATGCACAACGTCACCCCATAAACCCCTTTCCTTAACAGGGTCATGCAGAGAAGTGCCCTGTTAACCCGTTTCCGCCGAGACCCCTGCAGAGCATTCCTCTAAAAAAAAATACCTTCTGCTTTTAACCTCACCAGTGTTGCAGAGGGTAACAATGTAGAGTAGGAGAGTAATGCAGATTAATACTTGTGTTGTAAATCATTAATAGAACATTATATGATTCTTATCCAGCTAGATATTCAAGATACCTCCACACCCTTAACTAAAATGTTGGATGTATTAGCTATGGTTGCTCCATACCCCTGCTCCAGATTACACAAACATTGGAATAAAGTATCATGGCTGCGCAATCATATATGTGTGTCTGCTGTGTTACTAGGCTAAAGGGACTTTTAGGTCAGTGGTGCTGGAGCAGAAATATAGAGAGGTGAGGCTACTTTCTGTATGCTATGGCAAAGCTATTTACGCCAAGAAGGGGGCTATGTATCAACATTGCGTTTAGACGCACTGCTGTTTTTTAGAGCAGAGCGGCGGAATATGTAAGAACAGTTCCTTACATCTGATGCAGTATGTTACACTTACGCCACTACAGATATTGAGGGGTTTTGGGGGCAGATAGAAAGGATATATCTCAGATATATAATGAGAATGTGATACACCTCATTATATAACTCCTCCTACTGACTATTGGAGGTGAAGATTAGAGGAAGATCTGGACTCTGCACAACAACAACAACTTTGCAACTGTGAGAACTTGATTTTCTAAAAGCTGTGATTATTTGTACTCTTCCTATCTTCCAATAACTAGGATGTCTCTCTTCCTGCATCTCACTATGCCCTCCCTATTGCTTTTTCTCTTTACTGTTTCCTCACTCCTTTATGAACGTCTGTTCTTTCCAACTTCCCCACTCCCCACTGAACCATTATTTATACACCCCTCTCCCAACAACTTCTTTACCCCTCAATAAAAATCACAGACACAAATCCTCTATTCACACCCTCTATCTACTCCTTCCCACTGCTGGGGATCTCCCCTAAGCCTAAACCCAGACATACACACCTGATCTCACCCATGCAGCCTGCCATCTCTTCCCCTGTAAATGGTGTTAACCTTCTGATTTAATACTGACTAACCTTAAAACTTGCCCCACAAATCAAGCATCCCAACAGCCTGCACTCATGGCTATTGTCCCACACTCAGTCACTCCTACCTCCCATTGTGACCAAGCACTGCCATCTACAGCAATTACTCCCTCACCTACTGTCTCTGTAAATTTCCCCTCAAACCACTTAGATTGTAAACTCTTCGGGGCAGGGATTTCCTTTCCTATTGTCTGATTTTGCTGCACTTATTGTATTATTATAACTCCCCGTTCTGTATTCTTTGTGAAGCGCCTAGTACACTTTTGGAGCTATATAAATAAAGTCATACAATACACTACTCACCAAGGTGCAATTTAGGGCAGACAGGGCAAAATGCTTTAATACATACTGTAGGTGCAAGGTGAAAATGCCCCGGTTTTGGTCCAAAATTGCCTTGACACATAGACGTCCAAGTGTTTTTGCACTGAAAGTGTTCAGCTGTTCGGCTTCTTATGCCGCGTCCATAGTCCGCCATACCTCAATGAGGAAGGCCATAGCGCACGCGACTTCGTGCGCGATTCCCGGGCAGATAAAATAATTTGATTTTGTCGCGACGGCCGGGTCACGTGAGCGGTTCAGCCAATGAGGGTGAACCGCTCAGGGACGTCACGGACACTCCTCCCCATCCAATAGGCCATGGCTATCCTCTGAAGCCGGCGCGCACAACGCCACGCGCGCCTACTATATCTTCGGCCTTAGGCGCTGTTACATAGTACTAAAGAGGTTAATGAAATAATGTCGTTTGTTCCCATTACATAGTACAGGGGAGCACAAACTTTTTGTGCTGTGCTCCCGTCTTCCCCGCTGTGTCGCCTGTGCCCCCCCTCCCTACCTTAGCGCTGGGTCAAATGACACTGCGGGGTCATGCGACGTCACGACCCCGCGGCGTCACAGAGCGGCTGAATCTGGGTAAGTAAAGTGTTGCAGAGGCCTCACGCAATCCCCCATCATTTAATTTAAATGCCGTGGGGAAGAGTGCATGGCTTCTGCAACGACCTGCGCCCCCCAGCAAAATCTCCCGCCCCCCCTGAGGGGCACATCCCCCCAGTTTGCGCACCCCTGACATGGTAGACAATAAATTGCAAGCAACTGGGAGTTGAAGTTGATAACAGGATATTCAAACTATTAATAATAACTTATAATAAGACCTTTATTTCATATATCACTTTTTTCCCAATGGGACTCAAAGCGCTTCACAATTACAATATAGTGTGCGGTACACAGCACATAGCACATAGCAATTTTACAGACACATTCCCTGAACAGATGAGCTTACAATCTATGTTTTTGGTGCCTGAGGCACAGGGAGATAATGTGACTTGCCAAGGTCACAAGGAGCCGACACTGGGATTTGAGGGAATATATATAAATAAAGACATACATACATTGAGTCAGGTTTCCCTGCTTCAAACCCAGTGTCATTGTTTACAGAGGCAGTGTCTTTACTCACTAAGCCGCTCCTCCCTTATTTTACTTTGTGCAAGAAAATACATGGTGGTGTATGCCCCATCAGCCACTGAAGGACTTAATGAGACAATTATATTTAATTCCCATCGTTTAGAGGATAAATACAAATTGTCTTTTAAATCCACTTAATATCTATGCCGTTATGTTGACTGACAGCCTCAATGTGAAATTACAGGTATATCAATAATGCTGTCAGTAAAAGTGTGGACCGTGAAAAAAAAGCCTTGAGGGAACTAATTCATTAGTAAGAGGTCATACGGGGAGGTTGTGAGCCGGAAGGTATACTGTAAATGGGCGTGACTGGGTGTGCACACACGGCATGTCTGCCCTGCAGCAGGCAGCGCACCTGTCTCACACAGCGTCATACTAATAATAGCAAAAACCACTGCATTGGCGGCATCTTACTGCTTCATATTACAATGCTCTCTTCATGAAATATGTATTCTCAGCAACTCTCCATTACTTCCTTCACCATTGTGTTCTCACCACTCTGTTCTTCTATGGCATTGACTCTCCAATCAAATCAGCTTTATTGGCATGATGAAAGAGCATTTCAGTATTGACAAAGCATGGATAACACGGGGTAGGATATAATGATTACCCAGTACATGAATAACATGGGGTAGGGTATAATTATTACCCAGTACATTAATAACACGGGTTAGGGTATAATAATTACCCAGTACATGAATATCACAGGGTAGGGTATAATAATTACCCAGTACATGAATAACACGGGGTAGGGTATAATGATTACACAGCACATGAATAACATGGGGTAGGGTATAATTATTACCCACTACATGAATAACACGGGGTAGGGTATAATAATTACACAGTACATGAATAACACGGGGTAGGGTATAATGATTACACAGCACATGAATAACATGGGGTAGGGTATAATTATTACCCACTACATGAATAACATGGGGTAGGGTATAATGATTACACAGTACATGAATAACATGGGGTAGGGTATAATTATTACCCACTACATGAATAACACAGGGTAAGGTATAATGATTACACAGTACATGGGTAACAGTTATAGGGCTTCTCTCCTCAATCTGTTCTGTTTGCTTCTCTTCAACATTTTCCTCCATCTATCTCTGGCCCCAAATATGCTGTGAATTCGCTTCACTGTGTCAGGGAAGGCTCTGCGCTGCACAGCATATTGTTTTTTAAATAAAAATTGTCCTTGATGCATCACATTAATAGACTCAGAAAGGTAATTTTTTAAATAATTCCAAACCACCCGTCACTATCTTGAATCTCTGCCCTTAGCTCTTCTATGTCTTTGTGCCTTTGTATCACACTTCAGGCTAACAACACAGTTGTTGAGTTGGAAAATTACATTGATGTAATGTTGGATTAGAGATGTCATACTTTCAGTCTCTCTGCTTGGATAGTGCTTTTTCAAAGTGATCAGGAGGGTGGAACATGAGAGATGTGGATGATTTGCTCGCTGTAAGCCATCACTGTGGTCAGAAAAAGTTCTCTAATTAACTTGGGAAACAATTGCCTTCTTTTGCAGTGAGCAACAAGAAGCTGGGATCTGGCAGACTCAACGTTTTTCTTTTGGCTGAATTGGACTCATTCCCAGCTTGGATTTCAGCAACATATAAATTTAACTCATTCCCCAGAGAAACTGTGCTAAGGTGCTGTACATATAAATATATATAGCACTGAGACTTTACTCGTAAAGTACTTATGTGTATGTAGCACTGGCGTACACTCATAGTTTCTATTGACTTACCCATTCATTAATGCAAACACATTGTGATAACTAGCAGAGTAGGCGGCACTGGAGAAGAACTGAGGAACCTGAACTACTAATGTATAGTAGGATGAAATACAGATTGTGAAAACATCATGCTGTAGGCATGCAAAAGGTTAGCATGTCGTCAACACTCAAACCAGGTACAAAGTGTGATGTGTACAGAGCAGCTTCTATTGATAGAATTCTGAGTGGGAGGGTGACCCCTTTCAAAGTGCATTCCAAATAAGCTTTTCACAATCTGCATCTCTGATACTTAGCAGAATGCCTCTATTCAGTGCCCCCAGAATATAAGCACTCACTCAATATATAATTTACTTGTATATAGTACTGACAGGATGAACAGCACGGGTACATATAATTTACAGCACAACCACTTCTTGCCAAAAAAAAAGATATTTTTTATTTTTGTCTTATTATTATTTCAAAGAAGATGTCACAAGAGGCTTGGTGTGGGTCTTGAGTGGAGTTCTCAGACATATAAAAGAATTGCCAGATAGCTTTTAATGCTGTGCCGTTTCAGCACACCAAGCTTAAGTAAATTTGGTTCAACTGGTCTTGATCTGCACATAGTCAGACTTGGGTATCAAGAAATTGGCAGAGAGTTGTAGAGAAAAGAGCATCCTTGAAAAGTTTTCAATTTTCACGTTTCAAGGTTTTACCATTTTCGAGCAAATCAGTTTTAACAGTTGTGTTCTCTACTTGCGTAGGACGTTCTTCGACAAAGATGTCACGTCCGGAATGAAAGATATTACCACTTACTGTAGCTGCAAGAGGTAACTGCTCTAATCTTGCAATCCTAGCAAAGGGGCTTCAATAAATGAAATCCAAACGCCAGTTCTAACTTTGTTTCCTTAAGGTTTTCACTTCCAACATCTTCACTAAGGAATGTAAAAAAAAAAAAAAAAAAAACTAATTAAAAAAATGCAAAGTTGACAACATTTAAAGAATAAGTTCAGCGAGATTCCTCCCCTTGTACACAATGGGAAGGTATGTCAGGAATGCAGAAAAAGGGGTTTGGACAGAGTGGTTAGTTACAGTACACTGACATCCAGAAATAGCTACACATGTCAGACACATTAAAACCAAAACATAGCATTTGCATGGAAAGGGTTAACATTAGTACAGCTAGACATACAGTACCTTAACATTGCCCCTGTTTTTGTACTTCTGTCTTTGCTTCCAATAATCTTTTAACTTGACTTTTCTGATTTTTTTTCACTCTTAGGTTGTTTTTGGACAAAATCCCCCATTTACTTCAATAGGGATTTTTGGCTAAAAATAGCTTGGTCGACGGAAAAAAGAATAAGCCCCTTAGTACAGACAGAAACAGGGGTCAAAAGACCACAGCATGCTGCATGAATTTTCCAAAGTCTGCTTGAAATCTTGGTGGATCAGTTACTCGGAGATAATGGCCCTTATTGTATAAAGTGTGATAGCACCGATGGGGCTAATCGAAGAGAATCGCACCGCAAATGGCCGAAAACTTCTGTTCACGTCAGTGGGAGCTTCCAGCCAGGGCGTTCTGCTGCTTCAGGGTTTATAGAAAAAGCCCCAATGTCACGAGTCTCACTTATCAAGCATTAGGGCATCCATTGTTATGGGTTTAATGGCTGCACAACGCATAACAATCTTGTCCATTTTAAATGAGGGGTGGCGAGGATGTAGTAGTTTGTGATGTAATGATAAACCAGAAGGGGGTTGAGTTCTGAGAGACCCGGACCATTTCCTAACCTTCCTATCGTCAAATTTTCCAGCACCCATAGCATTGAATGTAATATAAACCTGTGATATGTAACACTGTAACTATATATCTGTGTTGTAACATGGTGATTTCTAACACTGACTTTATATCTATGATGTCACAGTGAGACTCATTTTCTGTAATATGTAACACTGACAGCGTGTCTGTAGTCGCTAACATTAGACGGATATCAAATTAGTGAAGTTTCAATGTTGGATCTTGATCAATATTCACACTCGTAGTTGAAGACCCTCAAAAGTTCAGGGAAGGAAGCAGCACAATTAATGCTTATCTTCTAAAAAAAAAACAGAAAAACAGTAAATAAAAATACCACTTCTGGTGTATTTGCAAGTCTCAGACAGGTCTGCAACCCTGTCTTTCCTCATTATCGCTTAGCAAACAGTGCTTCCACTGCAGCCAGGGATTCTGGGTAATGACATGCAAACGAGCACAGTGTGTCACTCAATACTCGTCCATTTTAACATGGGGCCCCTATTACACAGCTTTTCAGCCTGGGTTAAAGCCAGTAAACCTACTCACAGAGACTGTTTCGACCTTTTGGGTTTCATCAGTGCAAGGCTGCTCATGGGTAGTCTTGGTGAGCGGAAACTACCTGGAAATACGAGCCAGAGGTGATCAGAGGATTTCGTAGCCTTGGAGGAGACCTGATGTGCGGGAGATGACCTGGGTAAGCGGGCTTATGTCGCACCCAGCATCGAGTTAATTAGGAGACCCCAGCTAACCCTTTAAGTGCCAAAGCTGGCTATTTTAAGTGTTTAACATTGTATTTTGTACGTTTTAACTGTTTGTTGCCTGTGATGTTCCCTGTTGGCTTTTCCCAGAATAAACCCCCCTGTTTATTTAACCCCTTACTCGGCCTTGTGCTTTGATCCCTGTGTAAGTCGTCTGTCTTTCATGACATATGCCCTTTTCTGGGACCACAAACACAACTTTTAATGCCAGTGGGGCTGCATTGCGTCTCACTGATAAGATATTGGCTATACTACTGGTTCAGTGCATTTACACAGCAGGAACTTCTGGTCATCTCCCATCATCCCTACAAACCCTTTCTTAGTGACCAAGTAGGTAGCACTCTACAGAGGCATCTGCCTCTTTGCATCCTTTAATAATCACTGGTGATACAGACTGTGCAAACATGTTATTCTGTGTGTATAGGCTGCTACCAATAATCTTTTCATTGGACCCATAGATAACATTTATTTTCTTAGACACATACTGTATACCTTTTCTCTGTTCAAAATGAAAGTGTTCTATTGGTAGTCACCACGTTTTCATCCTTCTGTAAGTGCAGAGGTTGGAAGTGCCACAGGCTACATGTCTATCTATAGTGCTACAGTGGTAATGTCACTGCCCTGGAACCCAGTTTGAATCCTAGTGTCAGCTTTTTGTGATCATGAGCAAGTCCCTTTATCTCCCTGTGTCTCCGGGAACCAAAGTTAGATTGTTAACTCTACAGGTCAGGGACTCATTGTGCCTGCAAAATTATATGTACAACGCTAAAATATAAGAAAACAAAACAACTATATATACCTACTTAACCCTTTAATGCTCAATTGACATACAATGTAAAATCATAAAACGTGAGATCCAGTACGTTATGGCATTTTGCTTGGTTTTTTAACAGCTGCTCGCGAGCTACACCCAAAGGGCGAACCTCCCCTTCTCTTCCGGTTTGGCCACCGGAACCCACGTTATCGCTCAGGAGAGTGGTCACGTGATCGGTCAGTGCCAAGTTATCCATGGCCACGAAGGTGGCAGGAACCTCTGGCACTAAAAGTGTAAATACCTATCTACAAAATAACATTGCTGCTATAAACGTGCTGTCCCATACAGCTGCTCCAAAAATATACTCACTGTATCTGTTGCCTTTAAGCTGGTCACATGCTTTCATTTTCTATTATGGTGAAATAAAATATGTTGTGGGCACTTACAAAAGGCTGTCACTTTCATAGTTTATGCAGTCATTTTTAAATAAGCATTGAGTACACAAGTCCAAAACCTAGTTTACCCATACAAAAGCTAAATACATTGTACATTCTGTGATATTTGGTATTGTGCTTTTCACTTGTGAAGCTATTAGAGATTTTAACAGCCACTGAAAGAGAGAGAGGGTATTATATGGCTTAGGACTTTAACTATTGCAAACACAATATATGTTGCCAAGTAACGCTGCATCTTATAGCGGTTGACAAGATTAACCCTAGAGGCTGTTTCAACATTGGTTTAACAGAATGGTTATAGTTTTTCAACTCATTACAGATACTTGTATGTGTTCAGATCTGGTGACCCAGTAGTACCCATTTCCAGTTCTATTTCTTGCCACAATTGTTGCTTTTCCTAAACTCTCCTTTCTTAATCTTCCCTATGCTGTTTACACATGTTTGAAATAAAGCATCCGGCAATATTTTGGAAATATGACCATTCAACTCACTTTGCCCTAATATATTACAGCTCCTGTTTAAATAGAGAGGTGTTCTCTTTGGCACATTGACCTGTGATCTGCAGTGGAGAGATTAGATTTTAAAACCAAATCCTAAACTGGGGGAATTCCAACAACTTGCTTCAATCGTTGGTACAGAAAGAATGATGTCATCCTTTTGCTGCTGGAGAGGCAGATCTACTGAGTATGATGTGGTTACATATCATATAGCACTGATTACAGCACAGAAAGTGTGTGTGTTGCAAGACCGCCGACGGTTGGAGAGCTGGGAACAGTGTCCCGTGCCCAACGGGTGTGGGGGGGCCCAGCTGGCCGGCGCTAGAAGTTGGCCAGAGGTCAGGCCTAACTTCTGCACCTGGCTGCCAGGTCCCAGCTTCCGGTACGCACCGACGAAAGAGATGCCTGATGTGGGAGGGGGGCACGCAGCTGGGGAGAGACGGGGCACTAGAAGCCCCAGACCACCAGCAAGGTAAGTGTGTGTTGCATTGTGTGTGTCTGTGCGTGCATGTTGCATTTTGTGTGTGTGTTGTATTTTGTGCGTGTGGGAGTGGGGATGTAATTATTGTGGAGGGGATTTTGTGGGGGAGAATCGTATGAGTATCTGGGGGAGTGTGTCTGAGGGGGGAATGAGTGTGAGGAGGTGGGGATTGAGGGAGCGGGATTGAATGAGAGGGGGGTAATTAAGTGATGGTGGAGAGAGGGGGTGATAGAAGGGGGAGGAGGGAGAGAGAGAAATACACGGGCAGAGGGGTGGAATAGAGGAGGTGGCTTGCAAGAGTGTGAAAGGCTCGCAAGGCAAGAGATAAGGAACAAAGAAATGCAATTAAAATGTGAACCACTTCAGTGTTGGAAGAGTGCGGCCAGCTCATTGTCTATTAAAATAGGGGATCATTTAAATCTCTATCATTGGACCCCCCCAAATAAATGTTTTTACACTTTTTAGACACATATACCTTTCATCTAATTAACATGAATGTCATACATACAGGCATACCCCGCATTAACGTACGCAATGGGACCGGAGCATGTATGTAAAGCGAAAATGTACTTAAAGTGAAGCACTACATTTTTCCCACTTATTGATGCATGTACTGTACTGCAAACGTCATACACGTGCATAACTGATGTAAATAACGCATTTGTAACAGGCTCTATAGTCTCCCCGCTTGCGCACAGCTTCGAGAAAGGTAGGGAGCCGGTATTGCTGTTCAGGACGTGCTGACAGGCGCATGCGTGAGATGCCATTTGCCTATTGGGCGATATGTCCTTACTCGCGAGTGTATTTAAAGTGAGTGTCCTTAAACCGGGGTATGCCTGTATGTGGGTGTTAAGCAATATCTTCTTCATTGATGGAGTGGCCTGTGATATATCATAATTATTCATCTTTATATTATACTGTATTGCTAAGCATGTTACTCAGTGCTGTACAAAATCAAATACACCTTGAAAATACAAGCTCAATACAATGATCGGTGCTACAAGACATACATGGAAACAATGTGAGAAAGAGTGCCTCCACTAAAGAGCTTACAATCTAAGCAAAGCAATGCGTTGTAGATACCTTGGTAGAAAGCTATATTGAGTAAAACTATGCATTTCCTACTATATAAAACAGTCTACAAGAACAGATGTGAAAAATCTAATTGTGTCTGTCATGTACTGCACCCCTGTGAGCACGTGACCTGCTTACGGTTCAAGGGTTAATACACAGCTCCATATCTGACCCATTTTTCACCTTCCGTAAAGGTCTCTCACATGAGTAATATCTCCCCTGACCAATCCTGATATACCATCTGTCATGGACAGCAGACATGTGGGCATTGTGACTTCGATATGCAACCGGGTTTAATACACACGGTTACTCTAGCCAACTCACCTTTCTCCAGCGCAAGGTACTTTCAATGAGTTAATATTTACCCCATATTAGATTGCAATCATATCTATCTGCTACCACCACCCAAGAACTATGCAAAAAGATGTAATTATAAATATATGCCAGGGTCTCTGGTCCCTGTTTATTAAAGAAGTCTATGCACTTAACACACAAAAGTCTGTTGTAGCAAAATGTGTCCGAAAACGTATTTTACTCTACAAAGTGTGCAAGCAGTTAAATCAGAGCCCAAAGCATTACTTATTAAAGTTTGGCTTTAATATACAAAAAGACAGTGCTTAGATTACATATAAAGATTATTACAAGAACATACAGTTACAATAAATGCAGAACAGTTTCTTAAAATAAAAGTATAAAACAAACAGCAATCCATATGCAGCACATTACAATATATCATAGGTCCTCTCCCAGAGAGGTCACTAGAATAGAAGAGAATTCATGTGTTCTGATCCCAAAACACACCTCTGTTGAATTCTGATTTTCTATTTAAACATACCAACATTTATGCCCAGACCTTCTTGCATTGAAACACACATAAGACTCACTCCTGTCATAAATCAGCTGCTTGGGTGACATTTATTTTTTAAGAGAAAAACATTTTTTTCTTCTGACGTTTAAAAGTCTGACTGAATATAGAAACACACATAACTTAATTTTCCGAATACTTAGACACGCCATCTTCGCGGTTGCATCTGTGTTTGCCACATACATGCCTGCATTTAATTTGACAGCCTAATGTCTATTTTTTGCAGGAGAAACAGTTATCTGTCTTTGGCACCTCTTAATCATGAAGAGTGTGATATGATTTGATTCGTCTTATTGCAACAATGCCGAATATGAACCTGTTATTATTCAGGATCGATGTCATCACATTTTAATAAAGTCCTCCAACTAAGTGGTGTCCTGTTTGTCACCTCTCTCTGTGATGCACAAGTGATAATTCAAGAAGGTTACAGTCTTCTTTCAGGCTGATAGCCCAAGATCTGCCTTAAACTACACACATTTCACTTTTAGTGGCCATCAGTGATAGCGCCGCCCCTCCCCCCAATTAAGCCCTCTTTGTAGATCAGCAGAGACACAGGAAGGGTCTTAACCTGTCATAAACACAATTTCTTTTATTTTTATGACAAACGGACAACACAATCCCCGAAGCACCAGGTTGATTAAAATACTTAATATTCTCCGCCATTTTGATTACAGTGTCCAATCGATAATTACTGCTGATAATGCCAAACTGCCTACTTCTCATGCCTTCTAACCATCTCCATAACTATGGAACAGAAGAATAGTGTGGGGTGGGGGGGGGGGAGGGCACAACATTAAAGTGTCTATAATTCAAGGCAATTTTGGAGAACACCTGGTGCAATTTATCTTGTGTCAATTAATTATGGTTCTTTGCTCCAAATGTTCCCAGTGTGTACCAGCTTGAGGAGAGCTGGGGAGTATCAGCAGGAGGAGTTATGAAGGAGTTACATAGCATTCATATTAGAAGGAGATATATCAAATTCTGAATCTGTGAGTCATTTTTGAGCTCTTCATTCTGCATCCAAAAATAAGCCAACTTTCATGTGGCATAACTTGCTGTCTGACATTTGACACAACTGTGTACAGGAAAATGGTTTAGTGTGTAGTAACACATTTATCTCTGTGTTGTTACACAACACAAACCTCAAATCTACTTTTCAAATATGGCATTGATCTGCACATTTTTGCTGCTTTTAGTTTTTTCCCCTCTGTCCCCTTAACAAGTGCAGAAACCCTTCGCATCAGGGGTCCTCCACTCCAGTCCTCAAGGCCCCCCAACAGGTCAGGTTATCAGGATATCCCGGCTTCAGCACAGGTGGCTCAATCAGTGGCTCAGTCATTGACTGACCTGACCTGTTGGAGGGCCTTGAGGACTGGAGTGCAGGACCCCTGATTTAAATCTCACTCCATTTATATAGCAAGAAATGAACAGTAAAATGGCAACTGCTTCTACTGATGATACCTCAGGGTTCCATGGAACACATTTAAAACCACAGCATGAGCTGCATGGAGTTATAAGTGTATAAAGCAGTGTTTTCTAACTGGGTTCCTAGGAGCCTTGGGTTCCCCCGGCATTCGCATTGGCACCCCCCTTCAATTTGCAGGTCATTTGAAAATTGTACCAAATAAAGAAGTATTTACAATGCATCTGATCTCAGATGATCTATTAGAGTGGGATGGGTTCCTTACAATGCATCTGATCTCAGACACGTTATTAGAGAGGGTTGGTGTTCCTTACAATGCATCTGATCTCAGACACGTTATTAGAGAGGGTTGGTGTTCCTTACAATGCATCAGATCTCATGCGTGCTATTAGAGAGGGTTGGGGTTCCTTACAATGCATCTGATCTCAGACGCGCTATTAGAGAGGGTTGGGGTTCCTTACAATGCATCTGATCTCAGATGTGCTATTAGAGAGGATTGGTGTTCCTTATGTAGCCATGGTAAGTTTGGGCTATTATTCTATCCTCCTCCTGGCAGTAATCCCTGCATAAGGGCAGGTTTGCCAGGAGTAATCATGGGTTTCCCCCACGTCAGGTAGTACACTGAGGCAGTGAAGGCAGGTCACCAGACTCTGTGTCCAATCAAGAGACACAGGGGCGGTGCCAGTTGGAGCTACTTAGGGTGTGGACACTTTCTATTTAGAGAGTCAGTCAGTGAGTGTGGGTCTGAGAGAGTCTTTTGAGAGTCTGTCCTTGGAGTGGAAAGGACTAGGGTGGCATAGACCGAGCTGCCAGGACTGGCTAGCTTGAGGCCTCCCTCGGGGAGGGAGAGTGCACACCCCAAACCTCCTACCCCGCTCAGGGGATAGGGGAATGAGCTAGACCCACTCTGGGTGGCCCTAGGCCTAGAGTGGCGTCAGGGACATCCTGCGGGGAGACAGCCTGCTGTGTGCAACTGTCTGCTGTAACTGAAGAGAGAGACAATAAAGAGACTGCACTTTTATACAATCTCCTGCCTGAGAGTGGAGTGTATCAGGAGGAGGGGGAGACAATTCTTCTGTAGGTACTCCACCCCATACTGCTGGGGGCTGCAGGAGATGGAGGCGCTGCACCAGTGAAGAGAACGGAGAACCCCAGAAACCTGTCCTATTCTCCCCCATGTCATCGCGGGAGACTCAGGGCCCTCTGTTGCCAGCAAGTATGCACCACACTGAGACATGTAGCCTGAGCTTTAGACACCCTATGTGAGATCGGGTGGGGGAAACAGGGTTACACTTACAATGCATCAGATCTCATGCATGCTATTAGAGAGGGTTGGGGTTCCTTACAATGCATCTGATATCAGACGCGCTATTAGAGAGGGTTGGGGTTCCTTAAAATGCATCAGATCTCAGGCGTGTTATTCAAGAGGGAGGGTTAGGGTACCTTACAATGCATCTGATCTCAGATGCGCTATTAGAGAGGGTTGGGGTTCCCTACAATGCATCTGATCTCAGACGCTCTATTATAGAGGGTTAGGGCTCCGCAGAATTTCACAATATAATTATAGGGTTCCTTAACCAAATAAAGGTTGAAAACCACTGCTATAAAAAGAGGAGATACTGATCATCGTCAAACAGTGTTTATGTTCAGTGTCAAGGGAAGTCCATTATAAATGAATATAACACTGTACAGTTTACAGTCTAAACCTCATGAGCTCACTGTTTGCAATCAAACTGCAGTTAGTAAATCTTAGTTTTATTTCTTAGTAAATATGGCCACATTGTTTAAGGTGGTCTCTTAAGATATTAAGGGCTATATTACACCTTCAGTGCTGCAAGTCACCTTATTGCCAATTCACTTGAATGGGCCGTATTTACTAAGCAATGCTGGAAGGGGTCTTATGGTTACTCCAAAACACACCTTTCATGGTCTTCCAGCAGTAAACATGGCCCAAAATCCTATTCGCAGTGAGTGAGCAGTAGTGAAATGAGAATCCCCGAGATCCATTGTAAGCTCTTTGTGATCTTGAGCAAGTCAGTGGAACTAAACATTAGATGATATACTCCTCGTTTTGTATCATTGTACTACATATTGATCTTCTTATCTATGGCAGTTTTGTATGACAAATGTTTAAAAACATATATAACAGGTGTGATTCAAGAAGGCATTATTTAGAGAACAGAGCACCGTGGATAATACTAGACACATGATACATAAAGCTTGGCCCCCTGCAGACGCCCTTGCCAGAATTCCCTCCTACTGTCTCTGTACGTTCTTCCTACCTACCAATTAGATTGTAAGCTCTTCGGAGCATGGTCTCCTCTTCCCGAAATGTTACTTTTATGTCTGAAGCATGTATTCCCATGATCTGTTATTTGTATTATTTGTTATTTATATGATTGTCATGTGCATTACTACTGTGAAGCGTTATGCACACTAATGGCACTATATAAATAAAGACATACATACATACAACTGCTTTGAGTAACAGCATGTTGTAACCATTCATCATTCCACCTGGTTAATGTTTTACCTGCACAAAGCAAACCACCCCCTCCTCCCTTCCTGTCCTTGATAACTACTCAGCTACAGATATCATGCAGAGAAAAGAAAGGGTGATTAGTCAGGTTCAGTTACTACAAACAGCTATGGAATGTCAGAATTGGAAGTCCGAATATTTATGGGTGTGAGGGACAAGAGCTGTAACTGTTGAATAACAAGGCAAGCTATTTGCCAGTGTCAGAGGTGATAGCATGATGGTACTTGGTGTTACCGAGTAGTCGTACTTTACATTTACTGTGAGTGCTTATTTGCATGTGTAACGGACTTTCTGACCTGGCTGTCCCACCCAATCTCACATTGGCCCTGTGGTCTAACCAGTCCCCATTACATGGTTGTGTCTGGTGGTGCACCTGTTGGCAACAGGACTCCTGAGTCTCCCGCATGATTGTGTATGGGGAATGCCAACCCAGACAGGCAGCTGAGGTAGTGTGTTAGAGTCCTACCTACATACAGTGCAGCGCCTCCACCTCATCATGTTCTCTGCGTCCGGAAGCAGATGGTTCTGATGAGGAACTCCTTCTTGGTGGTGCCTTCCGCTGGAGAGTAACTTCAGTCTCACACAGTGGAGTTGACTTAGAACTGGGCATCTTTATTGTAGTTGGTATGGGCAAGCTGCCCTTCACAGCTAGCAGCTTAGCCGATCATGGTCTGTACTTTCCCTTCCGAAGGTCCGCCCTCCCAATGGAGTTGGATCACCTCTCCCCTCAGGGAGATCACCACCTGTGCCAGGTCCCTGGACAGAGTGTAGGCCCGGCCAGCCTTGCTGCTGCTGGCCCCCTGAGTTAGAACTGTGTCACTAGTTAATCCACTAGTGAACACTTCAGCCTTCTGCTCTGAACTCAGCCTTGTAGAATACACTTCACACACTAACTTTGGGCAGTTCTGTGCCTTATATACCTCAGGAACAGGCATCTCCCTGAGGGGAGAGGTGATCCAACTCCATTGCTGCAAAGAATGCTGCAAATGCAAAGCTTGCAGAGAGTTGGCCGGGAGTGGCGCCAAAAGGAAAACCCCACCCTGATGGGAGGTATGGCTCGAAAGCTGCGGCCGCGCCCTCATGGACAGTGACGAGCTCAGCCCCAGTGCTGGGTTATCCTATCAACTTGTGGGACCCTCCCCTAATTTCAACCAGGGGGAGCGGTTTCCAGCTGTGTCAGATGAGGGTGGAGCTGGAAGAAGGAGGAGTTAATAAACCAGCCCCTGCCCTTCAGTTGGAGGAGCTGATCTACTGGGAAGACCACTACAAAGAGTGTCTCCGGTGGTTAATATGGCCAGCAAGATCGAGGACGATTCGAACATTTCTGCCCAACCCTATTCGGCCCCAGGAGGTTTCCTGGTGCTCAGGGCGGCCGGCAAAGAAACTGTGGCCTGCCTATGCATGCAGTGTCGGCTACCGGGTGGTACCGTCAGTACCACATCCCGATGCCCTCAATGCGGCATTCACTATCTGTGGCCAGTGCAGCCCTTCGTACCAGGGCAGGCTGTGGATGTGGGAGCGGATATAGCTAAGCTGGCAGCTGCAGCTCTGACAACGGTCAAAGTAGAGCCGGTGAACCCCGGAGCATGGGGGTCGCTCCTTATGACAACTACGGAGCAAGAAGAAAAAGAAGGGACGTGTACCCAGGGTGAGAGCGGCGAACCTAATAGGCGATCCCCGACGGAAGTGCCACTTCCTGAGTTGGAGCTCGACTCCTCGGACGAGGAGCAAGCGACTTCGACCCCGGTGGTGACGCGCCAACCGGCGGACCACTGCAGCGGTGCTGTAAGAGAAATGGCACTCACCTGTGTCGCAACTGAGCGGAGTCGAGTATCGCTTGTGCAGAGGCAGCCGGAGAGGCGGAGTCCCACGGCCGTGGTGACTGGCGGAGCCAACGGCGGAGAAGGAACCATCCCACGCCGACGGAGCGGTAAGAGACATCCTTGCCCTTCTCAGGCGCCGGCGGTGGCAGCGGCGGAGGAAGGCCTAAGCCAGGCCCGAGCGGAGCAACGAGAGGAACCATCACTTCCGGATGTCGTCGTGGAAGAAGAGGTTCCGGTTGGGAACCCAACACAGGATGGCGGCGGATCCCGCGAGATCGATGACCTCACTTCCGGTGGGCACAGCGGAGCCCGGATGGAAGATGGCGGCGTCCTCACGGCTGAGCAGCGGTACTCGGTCGCCTGGGTCCGGGAAGAGCTGGCCTGAGAACAGTGAGACGGGAGAACCGGAGGGCCAAACCGATGGCACCGGACCAGGTAGCGGCGAAGTGCGGGTCATAGCCCCGCGGATGCAGATAGCCCTTCCCTATGCCCAGCCCCCAGCCATAGCTAAAGTCCCTATCCCCATCACCTTTTTCTATGGGTCACCCTCGAGCCAAGGGTTGTCTGGTGAGTCCCGAGTCACCTCCGATGAAAGAACTGGGGAAAGCTTGGACTTTGCCGAATGTTTCACCTCCGATGATGGATCGGGAGGAGGGAGGTATACACGACAGGTGTCTGTCTCGAGTGAATGCCCCAGTAGTATTCGGGTTAATGTCACCAGTAGGCCAAAACGGTTGGGGTCCTAGTCTAGATCTGCTGGCATTTCAGGGATATCCTCAGGGGGAGAGCTGGAGGAGAGAGAGGTCCCCGTGGTGGCTCCAGCCGAGGCTAGAGAGCAAAGGTGGTGGGCGCCCAAGTTCGAGGGGTATGAGGCCTGGCTCGACCGCACTAGGTTTATCCTCAGACAAGAAGGGGTGGTGGATTACTGGTGGGCTCCAGGGGAATTTACGGAGGAAGGCCGTCTGGAGGAGCTGAAACTGCGATGGTATGACATCGGGTCAGGGGCAGTGGATCCAAAGGGATCAAGTAGGTTAAGGGATCCTGTAGAGCCAAATGAACCCTTGTCATGGGTGCTGCCAGGAAAGGCAGGCGGCGCTAGACTCATTCGGACAAGTCGGGCCGAAAGGGCCATAGTGACCCGTTACAAAATTTCCCACGGGTTGGAGTAACCCTATGTCCCTTAACCCCTCATGCAAGAAATAGAGGACCAGAGGGATGGGTGGTTAAGAGACCATAGAGGTCAACAAAGGTGGTCAACAAAGGTGGTCAACAAAGGTGGTGGATGCACTGGGCGCCGGGCAGAAGAATTTCACAGCTCATGAGGGTATGGAGCATAGGGCGCAGTGTATATATGCACAAAGTAGTTTACAGACCAGAGAGTGGGTTATCCCGGGAGTACAGTGTGACTGTAACAGACATAGCTGGCCGGGATGTAAAGAAGCCAGACCCCAGGCACTATTATTAGGTAGATAGGATAGTGGGGTCTGCTTAGGTATAGTGCCATCTGTTGGTCAGTGAGCATCGTAGAGTTATTATATCATGAAAACTGTATGATATAAATTTGTTGTGCATAATTGTGTGTTATGTTTTGCAGTGCTTCCTGGATGAAGGTACACTAAATATAGGTCCCAGACGAGCAGTTGGGATTCACCAGGGGGAGAATGTAGCCATGCTGTAAAATGGCATACATTTTTCTCTCATGCTGGCAGTAAGCCTGGTAAGTTACAGGGTTGCCAGCATCAATCATGGAGGTTTGCCCTCACACCCTTGTGAGGTGTCATACAGCTGGTCTCAGCTATTTTGGAGGTTAGTGGCTCTTCCCACCCAAGGTTTAAAGCTCACCCCTCCCCACTGTCCAGGTAAGCAGGTTTTCTTTTCATGCAGCTGGTTGCGACAGGTTCAATGCCAGGACCATTCTTCCTCTAATTATAGAGGTAATTAAGAATTTTAACCAGTTAGTGTTAGGACCTGCGATATTATGGTCATGCCTTGAAAGTGGCTCGCAGGCTTATACGCTTTGGCCAAAGGGTTAACTAAATTACCCTTTTTTCAAGAGATATATAGGTATTTCACTGTGTATTTTTGTCACATTGGATGTTGATCTGGACTTCTTTGTTTCTTGTTTTAATCAATAAACCCCACCCGCTTTGTTCATTACTGCGCAAGATAAACACAGGACCCCACTGAAAGGGATAACGCAGCAATTCTCCAAAGGAAATGAAACGTTACAAACAAAAGTAATCTTCAATAAAGCGTTTTGGTTTAATGTTTGGATATTACGGTATAAGATGTTTGGATGTTATAAGGTCTGAACAAGAGAAGTAATAAATTATCTTATTATCTGGCCAACTTAACAAATATAACTAAACAATGAATCCTTGATACTGTCTCAATTTGTATTAACTTACATGCACTCTTTTTGTTCTACAGTGTCATTGCCCTCCCACATCATACTGCGCTTCGAAATATGTTGGCGCCATATAAATAAAAGATTACAGTATTAGTGGTAGCACCACTGTGCTAGTATCACTGATGTGATAGTAGTTGAGGCTCTCTGCCTGTTGGGTTGCCATGTGACTCCAAATTGAAGCTCCGCAACGACAATTAGGAATACATTTATTCTCAAACTGTGGTCCCTTTACTAGAAGTGGTCCCAACAATCTCATTCAAATGAACTTGTATCACTGTCAGCAGTTCAGAGATGAAGATTGGTTTCTGATACGCTGCTTTTCCGACCCAAGTGCAGAGAAAGAAAATTGAACTACTTCAACACAGAAAGTAAACAGTGCCATGTTTCATACACTAAGTGGAGCTGATTGACACCTTTAAAAAATAAATAAAAATAAATAGTATATATTTTTTTAATACATTTGTATATCTCTAACGTTTCCATGGTAAACAAAACTTTTTTTTTTTACAATCTTTATCTAATGACTATTGCCGATTAGACTATTTGTCGGGTTCTCAAAACTAGAGGGAATAAAAATATCGCTTGTGAGCAGACAGGTCTGCAAATCTGCCTATCCCCTTATCTCTTAGCACGCAATGCTTCCACTGCAGCTAGGGATTCATTCGTGAAATGTCTGTGAATTGACTGTATAACCCTGTTCTTTAATATAACCAAGTAATGCAGGATATCCCCTGGGTCCCCTTACTTCTGTGGGGCGCGCGGCTGCCGGCGGAGGGGTGCGCGTGCACCCGGTGAGTGCCGGTATCTGCGGGGAAGGTTGCTGGCAGTGCGGGCTTCAGGAAGGCGACCGGGTTGCCGGAGGTCACCGGCGGCTCCTTTCACAGGGCGGCGCCATTTTGTGTATGATCGCACATGCGTGAGGCTTGCGCATGCACAGTGCGGGCGCAACAGTAGCGGCCATTATCAAGGATCCTCTGCAGGGGAACTACAGTTCCCAGCAGCTTACAGGGCAGAGAATCAGCCAATAGGGCTGAAGCATTACCCTGCAATCAGATTGATACTTTTCACGCTCTCGGAAGCACATCAGTCGGAGCTGGGACAAGGAAGGGGTAGGTTGTGTGCAGGTGTCTTTGGCACCTGCACTATGTCAGATACCCCCTGTTAGGCTCCAGCTAGGACCCGACTCCATTTCAGCTTGTGATTGCTGCAGGGACAGGCCCAATAGATTGGGACACTGCCCCTGTAGCACCAGTGATAAGGACCAAGCCAGGACGCGGCTGTATCCTGGCCTTAGGTGGTCTGGGACCAGACACCTGTTACTACAGAGACTATTAAAGGTGGTACAATCCATGCAGGACCCACCACTCTGGATCCGTGGATCCCATCCTACAGCTGCAGCGGGCCCGGGTATGGAACCATCCGACAGGTACCTCAACACAACAAGTGCACCAACGTACGTACACCTCAGTTCTAGTGGGCAGCGCTGACCTACACATTTTTGATGGGACTACTTATTCAGGGACACCAGGGTGGTTGGGTGCCCGAGGGCCCCTTAGGTGTGGGACTGGACATTGGGTGTGAGACATACGGCCATGCGTGACCGGGTGGATATATATGTATATAATAAAGCTGTGCATTAAAACTGTTATACTTTATAAAGTGTGTTTTGCTGCATGGGGTTCCTGTAACTGGGTCATTCCGCATAGTAGAATACTGCTACAGGTGGAGGCGCTACCAAACATCGACTCAGGTACACCCCAGGTTCACAGCAGCGAAGACTCAGATCTCCTGTGCACCCCATGTATTGCACCCTACACATACACTATAGCCACACATCTCCCAGGGGGTGGGGGAAAGTGAGCTACACATGTATTTTTTTTCAATGTATTACTTCCTGGGAAAACATTTTTATAAATAAATAAAATATTCTGGGAAATGACATGCAAATGAGCATACAGTGTCACCTTTTGCTTCTTATCCATTTTAACATGGACCCCTTTAAGCTTATGTCTGCCGTATTATCCATGCTGTGCTGAAAAGTTGCATTAAAGAAGGGCATAGTATTTAAACCTACTCACAGACAGCTGTTTTGACCTAAAACTAGAGATTTTTTTTTTTATTTTGCTCACTGTTCGTATAGAAATAGGAAACTATCATAAATCAAACAGATATACATATGTATGTATGTCTGTCTTTATTTATATAGCGCCATTAGTGTACATAGCGCTTCACAGTAGTAATACACGTGACCATCATATAAATAACAAATAATACAAATAACAGATCATGGGAATAAGTGCTTCCGCATATGTAGCTTATAGAGAATAGGGAACATATCAATTTTAACAGTTGTTACTATTAGCATGATTGAATCTTTGTAAGAATGCCCGTTACACCAAGTTGCCTTTTTAAGAGCTACCATGTTGAAACTTTAAATGTGCCCCTTTCTATGTATGTTTCCTGCAGTCGCCTCCATCAGCCCCCTTCCTTAAAAGCTTCACTTTCCCAGCCAGGTAATCTCTGTAAAGTGATCTCTGGCGTGAGAAGGAATGTGATGAGGTGAAGTGTATCAGGCGTCCCCCCCCCTCACTCTAATCACCTTTATCCTTCTGTCGCCAACCCCTCATTATTTTGCACCCTCCTCTACATCGATCAGCCATTCTCCTAGCTGTTTCTTGCTTCATTGTCTTCTCCTTCGCTCCCTTTTCCCATTCCTACAGTGCAGAAACTGGGCCCTTTCAGCCAAACGACTGCAACCCAAAGCAGGCAAAGTTCCAAGCCCCTATACGGACTGCTTTAGCATTAAACAATAAAGATCTCATTTAAGTACAGTCCATTTAACTTCAATTACATATTCAAGGGAAGGGATTTATGTCTGTGGGAATGACTGAAGAAATGTGCTAACTTAGTTAGTTAGGTTCTTTAGTTAGCTACTTTACAAGTCTGTTCTACTATGTAACATTTTTTGTTTTACACCATTTTTCTCTCTTTTTTCTTTTCTTTGTGTACAATAATCAAACGAATAGATCTCCACTAGCATTTAAGTCTGGCAAAAACAAAGAGTATAATATTAAAAATGAGAGAACGTGTTTACTTTGAACCAACGTTTCTGTGCCATCATGCACATTTGCCAGGATGTATAATACAGTACATGTTTTGTTTTGCAAACTGGTGATCCCACATTCTCTACTGAAATATCCCAGCACTTTTGATTCTGTGCTACTTGACGCGAGCATGTTTCTTTACTCGGTTTTCTGTAAATAGCGACCACAAAATATGGGAAATGGAAAAAAAAAAAAAGGTTAGTGATTGATGATAGAAATAGTGACGGGCAGGATAGGAATAATGTATATTATATCTGGTGTCAGTATAGCCTGCTTCAAAAGTATTTGTATCAGGACTCAAATAAGGATAAAAGCCTTAGGCTGCGCTTATTATAGTGCCGGCTACGGCTACGGCTACGGATGACGTCTCCCGTCTCTGTAGCCCAAGCGAAAGTTGTAATTTGAGTTTGGGAGACGTCTCAAGCTACAAGGGGAGTGACAGAAGGCAGAGGGGCGGGGACAAGAGCAAGGGGGAAGGCTGAAATGGAGAGGAGTTGTAATTTCTGTTTGTATGCTGAATTTACAGTACTTTTACTTTAAATTACGGGAGAATTTACTATTTTAAAGTTGTTCATATAGTGTGTTTCACTTGACAGACACACAGACACACAATCACACAGACACACAGACACACAGACACACAGACACACAGACACACAGACACACAGAATCAGAGCCGCCAACAGAAATCATGGGGCCCAGGATAAATGAAAGGAGCAGCCCCCCCCCCCCCAACCCATAGCGCACCTACCACAGAAAAACAAATTTTAGCGTACAACTTTTACTTAACCCCCCAATACATATAAAAATACCCTCCACCCCCCCAATACATATAAAAATACACCCCCAACCCCCAATACATATAAAAATACACCCCCAACCCCCAATACATATAAAAATACACCCCCAACCCCCCAATACATATAAAAAAATACACCCCCAACCCCCCAATACATATAAAAATACACCCCACCCCCACCCTCATCCCCCCAATACTATAAAATACAACACGCCTCTCCCCCAATACTATAAAAATAACACCCCCAATAATAAACTCGCAACCCGGTGCCGGGTTTTCTAGGCAGTGGCGGAAGTTCAGCTGGGCTACGCTTCCACCTCGTCGGCGTGAGAGGAGGCCGGCGCACACACTAGCATCATCTGGACTAGAGGTGCCTGCAGCGGGGCAGGGCCGGCAGCAACTGCTGTGACCGGCAGCTGGGCCCCTGCCACTGCCAGACCCCGCAGTCCCTCCAGCCGCTGGGCAACCGCCACCCATCGGCCCCCCTCAGTCCGGCCACCCACCGCCCCCCCCCTATACACACACAATCACTCACACACACAAGCACTCACAATCCCACACACACAATCCCACTCACACGCACACACACAGATTCACACAATCACACACACTCACAATCCCACACACACACAATCCCACACTCACACAATCCACCACACAACACACTCCCCCCTCACACCCCCCACCACCCCCTCTCCCTGCACACTCACAACAGATACATTCCCCCCTCTCCATCATCAGAAGCTATCTGATGGGTTACAGCCTGTCACATGAGGAGACCGTCTCTGTAAAATCAAATTCTACTGACTACAGGATTCTATGTCTCTTCGTCACTCCTACTATAAGCGCATGCATAGATTCAATGCATTTGTTTGAAGCGACGTCGCTGTCGTGTCGCCATCTATCCTGAAACTAGGTCATGTTTTAAGTATGAATAGCTCCAGTTAGCTTTAAACTCATGTCTTCCCTCTTCACAGCATCACAAGTCCTTAATGTCTTTTTAACTTTAGGGAATAAACACAAAAGCGCCCCGAGGGTCAAGATTATTTTAAAACATGTTAGTAGTAGTAACAATAAACTTACATATAAGGGTATACATCCAGTAGAAAGGTGCAGAGGAAACAGTCTGGTGGTGTCCTGGGCATAGAGAGATGGTGCAGAGGCTTACTAGGTAGCCCGCGCGCGGGGCTGCCTGGCTCGGCACCCACGTTGTTCTTACTCGGTGTGTGCGGCTTCTCGCAGAGCCCGTGAATATAGCCCGCCTCAATGGCCGGTTTCCCCAGAGATAAACTCACTCCGGCGTGCCGAAGAGTCTCTGGTTGTTGATGGACAGCTGGGGCTAGGTACACCAGTGGGCTGACTTCTAAGCTGCACACCGTAGGGCTTTCGCAACGCGTTTCACACACGGTTTGTGCTTCATCAGGCTACAATGAACACGGTCCTGCGAGAAGCCGCAACCCGGAAGTAAGAACAAAGTGGTGCCGAGCCAGGCAGCCCAGCCCGGTCTACCTAGTAAGCCTCTGCACCACTCTCTATGCCCAGGACACCACCAGACTGTTTTCCTCTGCACCTTTCTACTGGATGTACTTACCCTTATATGTAAGTTTTATTGTTACTACTACTAACATGTTTAATTAAATCTTGACCCTCGGTGCGCTTTGGTGTTTCATTCCCTGCTGTTGCCCGCGTTTGGAGCCATCCTGCGACGGGACCTGTGAGGAGGGGTGCCTTCACATCACATCAGCTGCAAGAGGAAGAGTTGATCCACTACGAGATCCTGTTAGGAGCAAGAGCGCGGTTGACTTTCTCGTCTTTTTAACTTTATTGCAGAAGTAGAAAACAACGGGTACTTGTAGTGAGTTTGAGTAGAATGCTTCTCTATCTGGAATGCTTCTATGAGGTGGACTATACGGTAAGATAAAGGCCTTACCAGGGGTGGATGCAGACAGGTCTGTGACTCACTGTGATCTCAGGTGGAAAAGAAGTGGTGGAGTGTATTCTGGTAACAAATAGCCTGGGGACAGACCATCTATGAACAAGGCAGAGGGGGAGAGAGCAGACTAGCCCATTCTGAGAGAAAGGCTGAGGGTTGCTATAGCAACTCACTGACTATGTCGAGTAAACAACATGTTAGCAAATGTTGCCCTTTCACATGCAGCAAGCTGCTGGGACAGGGGAAATAACAGGCAGCTGAACTAGAGAGAAATGATCCATGACACTGCAAAAGGAGACAGAGAAATTGGAATCCTGTTCCATGACCCCATCGCCTGCACATAAGCGCAGCCTAAGGATGTGAATCTGGGGATGAGATATTGGAGTTGGTGGGTATGGAACCTGTGAGGCTGTAACACTGGGGAGTTTAGAGCGTGGTGTCAGTGAGGGGTAATGTGAGCTGTAACACTGTGGAGTTGTAGAGCTTGGTGTCAGTGAGGGGTATTGAGCTTATACACTGGGAGTTTAGAGCTTGGTGTCAGTGAGGGGTATGTGGGCTGTAACACTGGGATTTAGGCTTGGTGTCGTGAGGGGTATGTGAGGCTGTAACACTGGAATTAGAGCTTGGTGTCAAGTGAGGGGTAATGTGAGGCTGTAACACTGGAATTTAGGCTTGGTGTCAGTGAGGGGTATGTGAGGCTGTAACACTGGGGATGTTTAGAGCTTGGTGTCATTGAGGGGTATGTGAGGCTGCACCCTGGGGAGTTTTAGAGCTTGGTGTCAGTGAGGGTATTGGAGGCTGTAACACTGGGGAGTTTAGAGCTTGGTGTCAGTGAGGGTATGTTAGGCTGTCAACACTGGGAGTTTAGAGCTTGGTGTAGTGAGGGTATGTGAGGCTGTAACACTGGGTTTAGAGCTTGGTGTCGGAGGGGTATGTGAGCTGTAACACTGGAGTTTAGAGCTTGGTGTCAGTGAGGGGTAGTGAGGCTGTAACACTGGAGTTTAGAGCGTTGTTGTCTTGAGGGTTATGTGAGGCTGTAACACTGGAGTTTAGAGCTTGGTGTCATGAGGTGTAGGTGAGGCTGTAACACTGGGATGTTTAGAGCTTGGTGTCATGAGGGGTATTGAGGCTGTAACACTGGGAGTTTAGAGCTTGGTGATCTTGAGGGGTTGTTGAGGCTGTAACACTGGGGAGTTTAGAGCTTGGTGTCAGTAGGGGTAATGTGAGGCAGTAACACTGGGAGTTTAGAGCTTGGTGTCAGTGAGGGGTATGTGAGGCTGTAACACTGGAGTTTTAAGAGCTTGGTGTCAGTGAGGGTATCGTGAGGCTGTAACACTGGATAGTTTAGACTTGGTGTCAGTGAGAGGTATCTCAGCTGTAACACTGGGGAGTTTAGAGCTTGTGTCAGTGAGGGATGTGAGGCTGCAACCGGATAGTTTAGAGCTTGGGTCATGGGGGTATGTGAGGCTGTAACACTGGAGTTTAGAGCTTGGTGTCAGTGGAGGGGTATGGTAGGCTGTAACACTGGAGTTTAGAGCTTGGTGTCAGTGAGGGTATTGAGGCTGAAACCACTGGAATTTAGAGCTTGGTGTCAGTGAGGGGTATGTGAGGCTGTAACACTGGGAGTTTTAGAGTCTTGTGTCAGTGAGGGGTATGTGGAGGGCTGTCACCATGGAGTTTGAGCTTGGTGTCATTGAGGGGTATGTGAGGCTGCAACACTGGAATTTTAAGCTTGTGTCAGTGAGGGTATGTGAGTCTTAACACTGGAGTTTGAGAGCTTGGTGTCAGTGAGGGGTACATTAGGTGAGGCTGCAACACTGGGGAGTTTAGAGCTTGGTGTCAGAGGGGTATGTGAGGTGCAACACTGGGGAGTTTAGAGCTTGGTGTCAGTGAGGGGTATGTGAGGCTGCAACACTGGGGTTTAGAGCTTGGTGTCAGTGAGGGGTATGTGAGGCTCGTAACACTGGGAGTTTTAGAGCTTGGTGTCAGGGAGGGTATGTGAGGCTGTAACACTGGGAGTTTAGAGCGTGGTGTCATGAGGGGTATTGGGCTGAACACTGGAGTTTAGAGCGTGGTGTCAGTGAGGGTTGTGAGGCTGTAACACTGGGGAGTTTAGAGCTTGGTTGTCAGTGAGGGGTATGTGAGGCTGTAACACTGGGGAGTTTAGAGCTTGGTGTTCAGTGAGGGGTATGTGAGGCTTTAACAATCGGGGATGTAGAGCGTGGTGTCAGTTGAGGGGTATGTGAGCTGGCACCGGGGGAGTTTAGCGTTTGGTCTTGGATGCTATAACATTGGGGAGCTCAGAGGTTTGGGGGACTATTTACTAAAGTCCTCCAACTTCAATACTGAAGAGGCAAGGCCCCAGCATGGGGTCTATGGCTCCTTAAGGGCTGTCGACGTCCCTGATTGGCGACCCCCACTTCCCCGCCTCCCTGCCACCACCCACTACCACTCGCCTCCCTGCCGCCACCACTACCACTCCACTCCCTCCCAGGATCCCCACGTGGGCTGTGTGATGTTCCCCCACTCCCCTCCCCTCCCCAGGTTCCCTTTCAGTTATAAGGGACAGGAGGTCACAGGGAGTTTCGCAAGGCAGGCTTTACCTCAGCCTTCCCCCTGCAACAGCGCCACCATGAGGCCCCTGGCGGAACTGCCAGAGTGACCCTCAATCTCACCCCTCAGGGAACCTCAAGTTCACACCCCACACTGCAGTGGGGATTGCATCTTAAAGTCGTGAAGCACCAATGTTACATATATCACCATATGTCACAACACCCAACCACCCCACCTACCTACCTCCACTGGCAGGGCCGCGGGCGGTTTCGGTTCAAAACACCGCGCGGTGGGTCCCCTTCCCCTCTCACCCACGGATCACGCTTTGTCGGGCGATTAACTGCAGCACAGGGACAGGCGTCCTGTTATTCACCAGGTGGGGGGATTTGGGGTGACCCACCCTTGATCCCGCAAGGGAATCGCAGGCTGGGTTCCTCTAAATTTCCACAGGAATCGGCGGCCAAGGACTGGTCATCGCACACCTAGATTTGACAAGGACCCCTTCACCGGCGCATGGCTTTGAGGAACAGGCGCAGAGTCCAGGCGGTCGCATTATACGTCCAGGGTCAGCACGGGATGCTGACCCGAGCAACAAATTCCAGGTTAGAATAAATCCCCAATTTATAATACAAGCACTGATCGTGCATCACGTGACGTCATGACCAATCAGAAAGCCCACCTATTAGATGTGTCACATCAATACACTAAACTTTATTAGTACCTCACATGTCTGCAAATACAAGGCAATGAGTATGGGCAAACAGGTAGTTGCGCTCTGATTGGTGCACATGACTTCTGGAACAATTGTAACTTTATTAACTGACATTTAAAAACGTCCATGACAACAGAAAAGGGGCTTTTTAAACCTTAGTGCAAAGATAAAAAAAACAACAACATATATAAGACAGACATTCTACATAGGACTAACATTAAAATAAACTTAAAAAAAGATATTAATAACAATTACAACTTAAAATTAAAACATAAACATATGTATAAAGTGCTATTATCAAATTGTGAGAGAGATAATACATACATTACTCCATGTTGAATATTAAAAATTGACAAAATAGCACAGTTGCACACAGCACATTTGCAAACCAGGAGGGCACAAAATAATTCATACTTATTGTTAAATGTTACTTAATCATTTATCCCCTCTTTCTTTAAGATTACTAGCACATAGACCAGAAATTAACCACCTAAATAAAAAAAGAGAAGAGAAATCCCCTAAGTATGGAATCATAATGGTCTATGTGATCTAGGTTTATCCAAAGGAAGGGGGAAAGGTCAACATTTGAATACTCCAAGAAACAATAAAAACTTGAATGTGAAAAGATTAGGTATATGTTATTTTCACAAAGCAGAACATGATGATTTCAAAAGACCAATATTCTATTACAGATGTAGCCGTGACCTTGATTCACCCCGAGGAATGTGAGGTTGCGCTGCAAGAGTATTGCAAAGCCCGCGAAGGAGGAGTACATTTGGCGGGAGCAGAGCAGTCCCTTGACCCAGCATCCCTAACGGGGAGGGTCAGTGAGAGCGTTTAGTCTATGGGAGGGGAGTTGCCAGGCATATAGGCAGGATTGCGCCCAACGTGAAGTTAAACCATCGTGGAGAGACAGGAGACGGAATACTGCGCTGGGGTTTTGACCCCCCAAGGCGCAGGCAAGTGGCCCCGGCCCAGTTCTCCCTGAGTCACCGTAGAGACAAGCTGAGCTAGGGACAACCCTTAGTAAGGGCTTTGCCCCCCTAACTACTCTGCCGTATTCGGGACTACCCTGTCGAGGAGAAGCGCCCCATATTGTAGCGTTGGACCCTCAGAGACTCTTTTCGAAGAACCGTAGCAGTTTCCGCCACCGGAGTTCTCGGCAGTATTTCATTAGTGCACCAACTTACCCTTTCAATCACCTAAGACCTAAGGCTGCGCAGTCCCACCCATACACATACACACGGCCGTTGGGAACGGAGAACTGATTAAGCGTATTTGGACACGGGGTGGGAACACCCGGTGGCGGGATGGGGAAAGTTATTGTTGGCGTCTGCCGAGGCGCATAGATGTTGGACGTCCTCCGTGCGTTTTAATGTTTGTGTACCAGCACACGGAAGTCATGGCATGTAATGTATCGTAAGGTGTACCTATCAGTAAACGAGAATTGGTTTTATAACATGGTCGTGTAAGAGAAATTCTTGTATAGATGTCCTGCGAAGACTAACTCCCCCTTTGGCGGGATCTGTCGCAGGTGGAGGCGCTGCACCGAACCTATATATATATATATTGTAGCACCCGGGCTCTCCCGTTGCAGAGGCTCACCCTGTGAGTCAGCGGTAACACAGCCACAGTAACAGCTTGCCAATGATAGGAAGCAGGGTTACATTTGGAGGCGCTGTGAGATTTTTATACCTGGGTGCCCCTCGAACCTAAATTGTTATCACCATGGCTTTACCCACCTCAAGAGATACGAGACTGGCCCCGCAAGTCTGCACTCCCACTCGTCGCGCCGTAGCGTTGGCCCGAGTACCACATGTGGCCCATCGCACATAGTAGATTTTGGCCCCTTCCCACCATTTGGCACCGGCACGGACCCAATGGTTCCACTTTCCCGCCCCTCCCTCTCTCCGCTTTCGGTTTGCCCGCCCCGTTCATGCAAGGCGCCTTTTCCGTGGGAGCTTCGTGGCTCTTGGGGACTTTACCCTACGGGGGAGCTGGAGTGTAGAGCAAACACTTAAAAGGGACCCTGGTGTTATATCCATTTGGCCAACCCCCCTAAGATGCACCTGGGGAGCGGGCCTTGTATTGGATGAGTCCCTGGGATGTGTACGCCCTATGCCCGGTACAAGTGTGAGGGTGCTGGGATAACCTATCTTAGTGCTTGCTTTGATCCCCCTACTCGGAATAATTTACCGAGTTAGTTAGATTGGTGTTCATCCATTGCGATGAGATGATCCAAGACCTCGGCATGGCTTCACCCTGAACGCATTTCAGTGATCCCTCTGGCGTTTTACAAACAGACTGGGGACACGGTCGTCGAATTTAGCGCCTGTTAGGTCCCAGGGGATGGGTCCTAGTCGATCGGAATGGTCACTGGAGGGGACATTAGCCCACCTATAAATCTTACTGACTTTGCCGAAAAAAAAAGAGCCCCGTTCCATCCCAGAAAAGGCTCTTCATTGCGCAATTAACACGTCCTTGCGACAACCCCGGGGTTTGGCCAAAGCTCGCCTGGTTAGATGTAAGTGATAGACCACGACTCCAAGTGGAATACTTACTTGTAACCTGTCGGCGTAACACTGTGGCGTATGAAACTGCCGTTCCACAATCCCTGTTTCGGGCCCGACGCACCGTCCCGCGGTAGTCCTTTCGTTCCCCCCTTCGAACACTTCATAGCCCGTTGGGGTGAAGTACGACCCACCCTTCCGTTGACCCTATGCCGAGAGTGAGTCGGTTAGCTGCCCTCTTTGTCAGTAACCCCCGGAAATCCATCGCATCTATGGATAGCGGGATAAAATAGGTAACCTACCTAAAGAACGAATGGGGAACAGGAAATAGACCTGACTATCTAGTCCCCCCAGTTTTGCTGCTGATAGTCGAGCGCCTTACCTTAGCCACCCAACGCTCAGAAACTACAGAAGCTAAAAGCCTATCTCGGGGACCATCCAAGTGCCTGCGGAAAGATGGGAGGTAGGAACGGAAAGAGCACACACGGGAGTGGGACGGAAGAGTGTGTCTTGCACAGACGTAGTACAAACGCCCTAGCGATGTTAAATGAAATTTGTCTGGGCAGGCCCACGGCGTGCGCACGCTAATCGAATAGCCCCGTCGAGACAGTAGCCAACGAGGCACGGGTAACTAAATCAACGACTGCTGCTGATGAGAATTGGCATGGCCGAACGCCTATAGAATGCAAACGGATGGTATGAGCGGGCTCGGGTGGCGCGTAAGGTATTACTGCCGTAAACTGCCGAGAAGGATGGGGGAAGTAGCTATCGCACTAGTATGACAACAAGTGGGTGGTGGCAAGAGGGATCCATCTCGGCCCCTGTCGTGCATATAAAATATGTACTCCACATCCCAGACTGGATTGAGATCTCCGGAAGATACCTCCGCTTGGATCCAGTCACTGGGGTTGGGCAGCGAAAGGGGAAGAGGGTCGCCCCAAAATCGCCACCATGATTCGAGATCACCTACATCGGGCCCTCACCCCTTCGTTACATGCCAACTACTGTCAACAGGTGAAGAGAACGAAGACACGTCAACGGAGTCGTAAAAGCTACACGTAACCATCCGTGACATACGCAGAATTAGCTGCGGCGCAAACCTAGAGGAAGTACGAGAAGAAGAGAACCAACCGTGAGCCCAGCCTAGGTTCATGAAGAAATCGCCATCCGCGGATAGAACGGATCGGTCCCGCTCCGTCGGATCACCGGGCTATCCCCAGATATATGGTATACCGCTACAGTGTGGGGAGAGGCGGGGCATCTATCTAATATGCCGCCTGGCACTTCGCCCCCGTGAGCCTTCACCCCTGAGTTGCCCGTCCCAGTCTCTAGTGGTGCTGTGGTGTATCCGACGATGCTGATACAACGGGCCCCCGATCTGGAGGGTCGAAGTACCTGAGAGGGAACGTGACGTCGGATCGAGTATAGGGGAGCCCTTCTGCCAATGAAGAGCCCGGATCAAGTACGCATGACCGCGTTAGTCGCATGCACGCCGCTACTGTCCATCGGTCATTTAGCAATGACCCTCGATGGGTATGTAGTTTATTTTGACCACGACGGGACAGTCACCGATTTTTACGGGAGTGATCTTGATGTCATTTGCAGATTGCGACGTCTAGATACATCATAGTTTGTATTGCGGGTGAGACTAACTATTAAGGTTAGTGACCGTGGATCTGGAATCACACAGCTCAACACGGGCAATTCTCACCCATGAAGGTGTGATGCCCTTGGTGTGCCCGGACCCTGAGACACACTCCAATTACCTTATATCCTAGGCACCAATGCCGATATCGTACAATCGGTCATCCGGGGCTTATCTACACGGAAACTAAAAGAGCTCCCCATGTCCAGTCTTGCAGTGCAATTGGTTCAATCGTCCAGCCCAGCCTTCCCTACTCCCTATGACTACGGACGGTTCTGTGGAGCTAAAGGGGTGGATAAAGCTGCGTCCGCGGAGAAACGCAAAGACGGTCACCCTGGTGTGCTTATTCAGAGCGTCTGGCCGAAGCCAGACAATTCTCACTTGAAAGTACTGCCCGAAGTAGAAGATGTGAAGCAGGATATCGGCTTCGTCCCGAATTCTCGTCTATGGAAGCGTTTGTGCCTCTAGGCGATTGATGTGATGTGCAGAATTATCCCCCATCTTCCTTGGCCATTGATGTTGTGGGCCACGCAATAGGAAGAAATCTTCCGGTTAGTCAGTGGAGAGGAGAGTACAGCAAGCATACGACTCGAGTGAAAGAAATGGTGGACGGTCCCTGGAACTTCGTTCGGCTCGGCCGAATTGCCGGGAACCGGAAGAATCGGTTACGGGCGCAACAGAAAAAGACGGTCCTAATTCGTCTACCGAGGAGATGAATGTGGGTGCAGCCGAAACGCTCAGCATACGAATTCGCATGATGGATGAGAAGCTTTCAGAGAACGTTCGCGCCGACTCGGCTCCCCGGGGATTGTAAAGGATGTGAGAGCTGCTAATCCATGACATGGAGGCCGCCGGAATGTGTACTGAGTCCCCGAAGCCCCTAGACCTCCCCCATAGGGTGGGGAGGAGAGAAAGAAAATGGACTTGCGGTGTGTGTAGATTAACGGACGCTGACAACGGACTACCGGATCAGTAGCAACCTCCTCGTATAGAAGAATACCTGGATGCCCTACCAGGGAGCCAGTGTTCAGCTACTGGACCTACGGTCTGATTAACTATCAGGTCAGGAGGCGCCGACCCAGAGATCAGGAAAGACTGCCTAATCGGACAGCCCCTTGGGTTTTATGCAGGTTCACTCGGCATGCCTCAAGGCATAGGCGGAGCGCCCGCGCAACCTTACAGCGATTAATGCGAGAAACACGTTGGTGCCTCACCGAAATCTCTAAACACTGCAACAAAGGGGACTGGTAATGGAACATGAGATCTCTGGGATATCGAATCGCCGCAATGTCATCTAGACATGATCTTCTGAGTCAAACAGTAGTCAGGAGACACTGTGTCCGATGGCGCGAGTCGCCTCACTGTATACCGCTAAGATAGAGCTGTCCAGTAGCTGCCTCGGCACCTGGACAAATGTCGGTTTGGTGAGCTCACGCTCGTATGTTGGTCATGGTTGGCTTTGTTTTGGTTTTTTTAATGCATGGCTAAGAATATGGTGAGTGTTATTAGTGTGTCTAAAATTAATTTGGTTGGATATTTTGTAATATGGTTTTAATGTGATTTTTAATTTTCAATCTTTTGTTTCTTTTTTTGGTGGTGGCCTGGGGTTTCTGGGCGATATGATCGGCCGTTTTGTGGAGGGGTATTGCACGAGGGGGCAAAGCCCCAACAGTGCTGCGGCGCATATACCCGTCTGAAACGGGCCAGAAGACCCACGTCCGGCCAAAACAGCCGCTTCGGGGATTTAAATGGACCCCGAGTGTGACCAAGCCTCCGACGACCTGAAGCAAGCCTGACGCTGCTCGGTCTTGGACCTACGCCACCCCCGATCACCCTACATCCGGCACGGGACCCAGCCTGAGCGTCTTAGATGCCGTGTGACTATCAAGAAATATCCTGAAGGTAATGGCAATAGATAACATCAGCCGTCAGTTCTCACCCCATGAACAGAAACTATTGGTACACAGGCTCGAATTCTTGGCCCTTAGTGGGCCATAGTGAAAAAAGCGCGGGACTACCTGTAGGGGTGACGTTCGAAGTCGTAAGACAATATCCTCTAACCTACATCATGACCTCAGCCAAACTGGATGCGACTGGACGATCGTTGGTGGCTGCGCTTTTCAATTACAACTTCACCTAAAATACAAAACTCGGGGCCGTTAAACATTGGGCAGAAGCCTGTCGAGACGACGCGGGTTGGTCCCTGCCAACGTACGTAAATAGTGGGAAGAGATCCCGGGACCGGAATAAGGGATCTTGCGGCACGGCAGCCATCATAGAGAAAAGTAGCCTTTCGTGAGTAGTAGGGTGGCTGACCCCTAGGGATGGGCAACCACCGCTTACCAGAAGCCTATCGAGACACGAGTGAATGCTTGGGAAGATATGGTACGTTATCAAGAACAGCTTCCGGTCGGATAACTAATCCGGGAGGCCCTCGACAAAAGCGACGGGACACTGCTTCGCCAGGCTCTGAGGGATGTATGAGGTATCCTAATGCGGGAGGTGGACCAAATTTGAAATTTCAAGATCGATTCTATACCGAGTATTGAAGTTATCATGATACCACCTGGATCGCCGCCATATCAGTGTTGGCCGAAAACGACCACAATACTTAGTGCTGAAAGCCCTCCATGATGACACGGACATTTGGGGTGGACAAGAACTTTCGGACTAGTAAGAAATATATTTTTTGGCCAAAAATGGAGAGAATCCATAGAGCATCACTGTCATAAGTGTGTGCGGTTGTATCCAACTAAGACTACTGCTACCCAGATGCCCCCATGGTCTTCTAGAAGGAGGGCCCTATGGATTTAGTCTGCAATGGAACTTCTGTGCTCGAACCCTACCCCATGGATAGGGAACGTTTTGATCATCACTGATCATTTACCCGCTACGCCCAAGCGTTTCTCGACAAGATCAAAAAAGCTATTACGGTGCTAAAGTCCTCGGGAAAAATATTATGCAGTCATGGAGACTACTCAACGTCTGCAAGTCTGACCAGGGCCGGGCGCTTTGAAAGTATAACTAGATAAAGAATGCTGAACCTCCGTACAGAACAAGTCCCTTACTACTCCATACCATCAGAAGGGAGGCTTTGCCTGAACGTTTCAATCGCACTCTGCTGGACAATGCTGGGCACACTACACGGTGTCGAGAAGACAGTGGAAGTCGCCATGTGCTAAACTCTATTCCTTCATTTTTCAATTGCACCCGGCACGAATCCACCGGGTTCTCCCCCTACTTTCTTATGTTGGCGTGAAGCCCATTGCCAGTGATATAACAGTATAGATCTCCACCGAGTGGGGTCCCAATTCCAACCAATTTCGTACGTACAAATATTACAAGAGAATTGCACGAAGGCCTATGGGCAGCCGAAAGATTCCAACGAAAAGTTGAATGCCGGGGAACAAGGGTGCTAGAATCACACAGTAAAACATAAGACATTTAAAAACTGGCGATCCAGTACTATCGCTCTACCTGGGAGTACCGGGAAACAGTCGATAAATTGGGACTGACGCGCTGACGAGAAAGGGTTATACGAAGTGGTTTCTCGCAAATGCCTGCCTTCAAGTCTACCGGATAAAAGACTCGGAGGTCGGGGTAAGGTAGACGTGGCATCGAAATCATCTGCTCCCCATTCCCCAACCTAAAAGAAGGAGTGTTAGAGTGGCCTACTGCCCTGAAGTGGGGATAACGTAAGTCAGTACCTGAGTATGACGACCACAGGAAGGAAACCTCTCAAAGTGGGCCTTCCCGGCCGCGTGGTGCATCTCCCAGTACGGGAGCTCGGGCAGATGTCCCCTTGGCCCCATGACAAGACACTGACTCAGTGAGTCCTCCATAAATCCCCAAGCCCGTGTTTTGTTCACAAGTACTCTTTTACAGAGCTAAACCCCGCCCTCAAGGTCTTGATTGGAGACTCCTGATGAGTCCTGCTACTCTCCCAAGGAGGTAGCGGAAAGACCCAGAGCCAATAGCCACAGAGCCAAAGAGCCGGCCAGACCTCCCGCCCCGAGGTTGGCTTATGATCAGTTCGGGCACCTCATTACTAGTCTCATCAGTGGGCCGCAGCCGGGTGCAACAGTGATATCATGTCATTGAATTGTACAGTTGATAGAGGAACCCCTGTATTAGTGTTGTTCATATATACTGGCTGTGGTTGTTATCGTTTTCCAAGCGGGGACTTGGAAATCCACAAGGTGGGCGTTGGAATCCACAAGGGGGAGGATGTATCCGAGACCCCTGATTCACCCCGAGGGGAGGTTGCGCTTGCAAAGGTATTTGGCAAAGCCCCGCGAAGGAGGAGAGTACATTGGCGGGAGAAGATCATCCCTTGACCCCGGCACCACCCACCACAGCCCTACGGAGAGGGTCAGGTGAGGAGCGTTTAGTCTATGGGAAGGGGGAGTTGCAGGCATATAGGCAGGGATTCGCACGCACGTGGAGTTAGAGCATCCGTTAGAGCGAGGAGACGGAGATACTGCGCTGGATGTTTGACCCCCAGGCGCAGGCAAGGTGCCCCCTGCCAGTTAGCCCTGAGTCACCAGAGAGACCATCTGACTAGTGACACCCTTAGTAGGGCTTTGCCCTGCCTAACTACTGCCGTCTTCGGGACTACCCTGTCGAGGAGAAGCGCCCATCTCGTAGACGTTGGGACCCTCAGAAGCTCTTTCGAAGAACCGTAGCATTTCCAGCACCGGAGTGCGCGTCAGTTATTTCAGCAATTGCACCACTTACCCTTTCAATCACTTAAAGACTAGTGGCTGCGCAGTCACCCATACACATACAACACGGCCGTTGGGACCGAAGAACTGAATAGCTTATTTGGACATCGGGTGGGAACACCCGTGGCGGAATTGGGTGAAAGTTATTGTTGGCGTCCACCGAGGCTGCATAGATGTGTACGTCCTCCGTGGCGTGTTAATGTTGTGTACCAAGCACACCGGGATGTCATGGCATGTAAATGTATCGTAAGTTTGACCTATCAGTAAAACGAGATTGGGGTTTTATAACATGGTCGTGTAAGAGAAATTCTTGATAGATGTCCCTGCGATACTATCTCCCCTTTGGCGTGATCTGTCCGCAGGTGGAGGCGCTGCACCGAACCTATATATTATATATATTGTATGCACCCCGGGCTCTCCTGAGCAGCAGCTCCGCCCTGTGAGTCAGCATGTAACACAGCACAGAGTAACCTGCCAAGTGATAGAAAGCATGTTACAGCAAATATTCTTTACTGAGGAAAGCAATCACCTCAAACATGTCTATAACAGAAGATACAGATTTTTATCAAGTTTTTTAGGGATTTTCGGAAGGTGCCCTATTAGACATTTGGCAATTTCAACCTTAATTATCAATTTTTTTAGAAAAGCAATATTTAGCAAGATTTTTAGCAATTTTTTAACCACTCTCTCAAACATTTGTTTGGCAAATTTTTGGCCAATTTTCTAACCATTTATTTAATAAATTCTGCAACAGATTTTCCAGTGAATCCTAGCAAAATGCGCAAATTTTTAGCAGAAACCACCCCCACCCCCGCCGCCTCGTCCGCCCGCCGTCCCTCCCCCCCCCACGCCCGCCCCATGCACTCTCCCCCCCCTGACCCCCCACCGCCCCCCACACCCGATGGCGGCGTACCCGCCATCTGTTCATCCCGCCTAAGATAAGGCATCCCCCACGCAGCACCAGGCGCCCCCCGCCCCTCCCTCTCCACCCTCCACCCCTCCTACCTATCCCCCCCCGTCCCTTCTCCCCATAACAACCCCTCCCCACCACGCCCAATCCTACATCCCCCACTCTCCAACTAACCTTACCCCCCAATAATAAAACGCTGCACCCGTGCCGGTTTCTTCTAGGCAGTGGCGAAGTCAGCTGGGCTAACTTCCACCTCTTCGGCGTGAGAGGGAGGCCGGCGCACACACGAGCAGCATTCTGGGACTGAGAGGCCTCCACGGGGCAGGGCCGGCACACTGCTGTGACCGGCAGCTGGCCCTGCCCTGCCAGACCCCGCTTCCCTCCACCGCTGGGCAACCCCCACCCATCCCCCCCCTCAGTCCGCCACCCACCGCCCCCCCCCTATACAACACACCTCACCCACACCACACTCACTCACAATCCCCACACACCATCCCACACTCCAACGCCACACCACATTCAACATCCACAACCCACTCACACTCCCACACACCCATCCCACCACCACCTCCCCCCCACATCCCCCTCACACCCCCCCCCCCAACCCCCTCTCCCTGCAACACTCACACAGATACATTCCCCCTCTCCATCAGAAGCTATCTGATTGGTTACAGCCTGTCACATGAGGAGACCGTCTCTGTAAAAATCAAATTCTACTGACTACAGAGATTCATGTCTCTTCGTCACTCCTACTATAAGCGCATGCTATAGATTCAATGCATTTGTTTTGAAGCGACGTCGCGTCGCTGTCGCCATCTATCCTGAAACTAGGGTCATGTTTGAAGTATGAATAGCTCCAGTTAGCTTTAACTCATGTCTTCCCTCTTCCAAAGCATCACAAGTCCTTAATGTCTTTTTAACTTTAGGGAATAAAACACAAAAGCGCACCGAGGGTCAAGATTTAATTAAAACATGTTAGTAGTAGTAACAATAAAAACTTACATATAGTAAAGTACACCAGTAGAAAGGTGCAGAGGAAACAGTCTGGTGGTGTCCTGGGCATAGAGAGATGGTGCAGAGGCTTACTAGGTAGACCCGCGCGCTGGGGCTGCCTGGCTCGGCCCCACGTTGTTCTTACTCTCCGGGTTGCGCTTCCTCGCAGGACCCGTGAATAGTAGCCAGCCCTCAATGGCCGGTTCCTCCAGAAAACTCCTACCCGGCGTGCCGAAGAGTCTCTGGTTGTTGATGGACAGCTGGGGCTAGGTACACCAGTGGGCTGACTTCTAGCTGCACCGTAGGGCTTTCGCAACGCGTTTCACAGTGTTGTGCTTCATCAGGCTACAATGAAACACGGGTCCTGCGAGAAGCCGCAACCCGGAAGTAAGAACAACGTGGTGCCGAGCCAGGCAGCCCCAGCGCGCGGGTCTACCTAGTAAGCCTCTGCACCATCTCTCTATGCCCAGGACACCACCAGGACTGTTTCCTCTGCACCTTTCTACTGGATGTACTTACCCTTATATGTAAGTTTTTATTGTTACTACTACTAACATGTTTTAATTAAATCTTGACCCTCGGTGCGCTTTTGTGTTTCATTCCCTGCTGTTGCCCGCGTTTGGAGCCATCCTGCGACGGGACCTGTGGAGGAGGGGTGCCTTCACATCACATCAGCTGCAAGAGGGAAGAGTTGATCCACTACGAGATCCTGTTAGGAAGCAAGAGCGCGGTTTGACTTTCTCGTCTTTTTAACTTTATTGCAGAAGTAGAAAACAACGGGTACTTGTAGGTGTAGTGTGAGTAGAGAGTGCTTCTCTATCTGGAATGCTTCTATGAGGTGGACTACGGTAAGATAGAAAGGCCTTACCAGGGGTGGATGCAGACAGGTCTGTACTCACTGTGATCTCAGGTGGAAAAGGAAGTGTGAGTGTATTCTGGGTAACAAGATAGCCTGGGGACAGACCATCTATGAACAAGGCAGAGGGGGAGAGAGCAGACTAGCCCATTCTGAGAGAAAGGCTGAGGTTGCTATAGCAACTCACTGACTATGTCTGAGTAAACAACATGTGTAGCAAAATGTTGCCCTTTCACATGCAGCAAGCTGCTGGGACAGGGGAAATAACAGGCAGCTGAACTAGAGAGAAATGAATCCCATGAACTGCAAAAGGAGACAGAGAAATATGGAATCCTGTTCCATGACACCATCGCCGGCACTATAAGCGCAGCCTAAGGATGTGAATCTGGGGAGGTGAGATATTGGAGTTGGTGGGTATGGAACCTGTGAGGCTGTAACACTGGGGAGTTTAGAGCGTGGTGTCAGTGAGGGGTATGTGAGGCTGTTGTATGAACACTGGGAGTTTAGAGCTTGGGTCAGTGAGGGGTAGTGATGGCTTAACACTGGGAGTTTAGCGCTTGGTGTCCAGTGAGGGGTATGTGAGGCTGTAACAACTGGAATTAGAGCTTGGTGTCAAGTGAGGGGTAATGTGAGGCTGTAACACTGGAATTTAGAGCTTGGTGTCAGTGAGGGGTATGTGGGCTGTAACACTGGGGAGTTTAGAAAGCTTGGTGTCAGTGAGGCGGTTGTGAGGCTGCACACTGGGGAGTTAGAGCTTGGTGTCAGTGAGGGGTATATGTGAGGCTGTAACACTGGGGAGTTTAGAGCTTGGTGTCAGTGAGGGTATGTGAGGCTGATGTAACACTGGGAGTTTAGAGCTTGGTGTCAGGAGGGTTATGTGAGGCTGTAACACCGGAGTTTAGAGCTGGTGTCAGTGAGGGGTTATGTGAGGCTGTAACACATGGGAGTTTAGAGCTTGGTGTCAGTGAGGGGTATGTAGGCGTGTAAACTGGAGTTTAAGCTTGTGTCAGTGAGGGTATGTGAGGTGTACACGGGAGTTTAGAGCTTGGTGTCAGTGAGGGGTATGTGAGGCTGTAACACTGGAATTTAAGCTTGGTGTCAGTGAGGGGTTGTGAGGCTGTACACTGGGGAGTTTAGAGCTTGGTGTCTGAGGGGTTGTTGAGGCTGTAACACTGGGGAGTTTAGAGCTTGGTGTCAGTGAGGGGTATGTGAGGCTGTAACACTGGAGTTTAGAGCTTGGTGTCAGTGAGGGGTATGTGAGGCTGTAACACTGGGAGTTTAGAGCTTGGTGTCAGTGAGGGGTATCTCAGCTGTAACCACTGGGAGTTTAGACTTGGTGTCAGTGAGAGGTATCTCAGCTGTACACTGGGGAGTTTAGAGTTGTGTCAGTGAGGGGCATGTGAGGCTGCAACACTGGATAGTTTAGAGCTTGGGTCATGGGGTATGTGAGGCGTGTAACAACTGGAGTTTAGAGCTTGGTGTCAGTGAGGGTATGTGAGGCTGTAACACTGTGGAGTTAGAGCTTGGTGTCAGTGAGGGGTATTGAGGCTGTAACACTGGAATTTAGAGCTTGGTGTCAGTGAGGGGTATGTGAGGCTGTAACACTGGGAGTTTAGAGCTTGGTGTCAGTGAGGGGTATGTGAGGCTGTAACACTGGAGTTTAGAGCTTGGTGTCAGTGAGGGGTATGTGAGGCTGTAACACTGGAATTTAGAGCTTGGTGTCAGTGAGGGGTATGTGAGGCTGTAACACTGGGGAGTTTAGAGCTTGGTGTCAGTGAGGGGTATGTGAGGCTGCAACACTGGGGAGTTTAGAGCTTGGTGTCAGTGAGGGGTATGTGAGGCTGCAACACTGGGGAGTTTAGAGCTTGGTGTCAGTGAGGGGTATGTGAGGCTGTAACACTGGGAGTTTTAGAGCTTGGTGTCGTGAGGGGTATGTAGGCTGTAAACACGGGGAGTTTAGAGCTTGGTGTCAGTGAGGGGTATGTGAGGCTGTAACACTGGAGTTTAGAGCTTGGTGTCAGTGAGGGGTATGTGAGGCTGTAACACTGGGGAGTTTAGAGCTTGGTGTCAGTGAGGGGTATGTGAAGCCGCTGTACACTGGGGAGTTTAGAGCTCGGTGTCAGTGAGGGGTATCTCAGTGTGTAACACTGGGGAGTTTATAGACTTGGTGTCAGTGAGAGTATCTGCAGGCTGTAACACTGGGGAGTTTAGAGCTTGGTGTCAGTGAGTGGGATGTGAGGCTGCACACTGGATAGTTATAAGCTTGGTGTCAGTGAGGGGTACCTGGGTAGGCTGTAACACTGGAGTTTTAGAGCTTGTGTCAGTGGAGGGTATTGAGGGGCTAGCACTGGGGAGATTTAGAGCTTGGTGTCAGTGGAGGTATGTGAGGCTGTAACACTGGAGTTTACAGAGCTTGGTGTCAGTGATGGGGTATGTAGGCTGTAACAAACGGGAGTTTAGGCTTGGTGTCAGTGGGGTGTATGTGAGGGCTGTCAACCACTGGAGTTTAGAAGCTTGGTGTCAGTGAGGGTAATTGAGCGCTGCAACACTGGGATTTAGAGCTTGGTGTCAGTGAGCGGGTACTATGAGGCTGACACACACTGGGAGTTTAGGCTTGTGTCAGTGAGGGACAGTATGTGAGGCTGCAACACTGGGATGTTAGAGAGCTTGGTGTCAGTGAGGGTATGTGAGTGCGCAACACTGGGAGTTAGAGCTGGGGTCAGTGAGGGTATGTGAGGCTGAACACTGGGGAGTTTACGAGCTTGGTGTCATGAGGGATGTATGAGGCTGTAACAACACTGGGGAGTTTAGAGCTGTGGTGTCAGTGAGGGTATGTGTAGGCGTAACACTGGGAGTTAGAGCGTTGGTGTCAGTGAGGGGTAGTAGGGGCTGCTACACACTGGGGAGTTTAGAGCTTGGTGTCAGTGAGGGGTATGTGAGGCTGTAACACTGGGGAGTTTAGAGCTTGGTGTCAGTGAGGGGTATGTGAGGCTGTAACACTGGGGAGTTTAGAGCGTGGTGTCAGTGAGGGGTATGTGAGGCTGTAACACGGGGGAGTTTAGAGCTTGGTGTCTTGGAGGCTATAACATTGGGGAGCTCAGAGGTTGGGGGACTATTTACTAAAGTCCTCCAACTTCATAACTGAAGAGGCAGAGGCCCCAGCATGGGGTCATAGGCTCCTTAAGGGCTGCGACGTCCTGATTGGCGACCCCCACTTCCCCGCCTCCCTGCCACCACCACTACCACTCGCCTCCCTGCCGCCACCACTACCACTCGCCTCCCTCCCAGGATCCCCACGTGGGCTGCTGTGATGTTCCCCCAGCTCCCCTCCCCTCCCCAGGTTCCCTTTCAGTTATTAAAGGGACAGGAGGTCACAGGGAGTTCGGCAGAGGCAGGCTTTACCTCAGCCTTCCCCTGCAACAGCGCCACCATGAGGCCCCTGGCGGAACTGCAGAGTGACCTCAATCTCACCCCTCAGGGAAACCTCAAGTTCACCCCTCACACTGCAGGGGGGATTGAGCAGGATTAAAGTCGTGAAGCACCAATGTTACATATATCACCATATGTCACACCCAACCACCCCACCTACCTACCTCCAGCTGGCAGGGGCGCGGGCGGTTCGGTTCAAAACCGCGCCGGGGGGCCCCTTCCCCTCTCACCCACGGATCACGCTTTGTCGGGGCAGATTAACTGCAGCACAGGGACAGGCGTCCTGTTATGTCACCAGGGTGGGGGGATTTGGGGTGACCCAGCCCCTTGATCCCGCAAGGGAATCGCAGGCTGGGTTCCTCTAAGTTTCCACAGGAAGCGGCGGCCAAGGACTGGTCATCGCACACCTAGGATTTGGACAAGGACCCCTTCACCGGCGCATGGCGTTGAGGACAGGCGCAGAGTCCAGGCGGCGCATTATACGTCCAGGTCAGCACGGGATGCTGACCCGAGCAACAAGATTCCAGGTAAGGAAATAAATCCCCAATTTATAATACAGCACTGATCGTGCTATCACGTGACGTCATGACCAATCAGAAAGCAGCACCTATTAGATGTGTCACATCAATACACTAAACTTTATTAGACCTCACATGTCTGCAAATACAAGGCAATGAGTATGGGCAAACAGGTAGTGCGCTCTGATTGGTGCACTGACTTCTGGAACAATTGTAACTTTATTAAACTGACATTTAAAAACGTCCATGACAACAGAAAAGGGGCTTTTTAAACCTTAGTGCAAAGATAAAAAAACAACAAAATATAAAGAACAGACATTCTACATAAGGACTAACATTAATAATAAACTTAAAAAAAGAATATTAATAACAATTACAACTTAAAATTAAAAACATAAACATATGTATAAAGTGCTATTAATCAAAATTGTGAGAGAGATAATAATACATTAACTCCCATGTTGAATATTAAAAATTGACAAAAATAGCACAGTTGCACACAGCACATTTGCAAGACCAGGAGGGCACAAAATAGATTCATACATTATTGTTAAATGTTACTTAATCATTTATCCCCTCTTTCCTTTAAGATTACTAAGCACATAGACCAGAAATTAACCCTAAAATAAAAAAAGAGAAGGGGAGAATCCCCTAAGTATGGAATCAATAATGGTCATATGTGATCTTAGGTTTATCCAAAGGAAGGGGGAAAGGTCAACATTTGAATACTCCAAAGAACAATAAAAACTTGAATGTGAAAAGATTAGGTATATGTTAATTTCACAAAGCAGGAACATGATGATTTCAAAAGACCAATATTCTATTACAGATGTAGCCGTGACCCTTGATTCACCCCGAGGAATGGGAGGTTGCGCTTGCAAAGAGTAGTTGCAAAGCCCGCGAAGGAGGAGAGTACATTTGGCGGGAGAAGAGCAGTCCCTTGACCCAGCAGCCCTACGGGGAGGGTCAGGTGAGAGCGTTTAGTCTATGGGAGGGGGAGTTGCCAGGCATATAGGCAGGGATTGCGCACACGTGAAGTTAAAGCATCGTGGAGAGACGAGGAGACGGAGATACTGCGCTGGGAGGTTTGACCCCCCAGGCGCAGGCAAGGTGCCCCCGGCCCAGTTAGCCCTGAGTCACCGTAGAGACAAGCTGAGCTAGGGACACCCTTAGTAAGGGCTTTGCCCCCTAACTACTGCCGTATTCGGGACTACCCTGTCGAGGAGAAGCGCCCCATATTGTAGCGTTGGACCCTCAGAGACTCTTTTCGAAGAACCGTAGCAGTTCCGAGCACCGGAGTGCTCGGCAGGTATTTCATTAAGTGCACCAACTTTACCCTTTCAATCACCTAAGACCTAATGGCTGCGCAGTCACCCATACACATACACACGGCCGTTGGGAACGAGAGAACTGATTAGCGTATTTGGACACGGGGTGGGAACACCCGGTGGCGGGATTGGGGGAAAGTTATTGTTGGCGTCTGCCGAGGCGCATAGATGTGGACGTCCTCCGTGGCGTGTTAAATGTTGTGTACCAGCACACCGGAATGTCATGGCATGTAATGTATCGTAAGGTTGACCTATCAGTAAACGAGATTGGTTTTATAACATGGTCGTGTAAGAGAAATTCTTGTATAGATGTCCTGCGAAGACTAACTCCCCCTTTGGCGGGATCTGTCGCAGGTGGAGGCGCTGCACCGAACCTATATATATATATATTGTATGCACCCCGGGCTCTCCGTGGCAGAGGCTCAGGCCCTGTGAGTCAGCAGGTAACACAGCACAGAGTAACAGCTTGCCAAGTGATAGGAAGCAGGGTTACATTTGGAGGCGCTGCTGAGATTTTAGACCTGGGGTGCCCCTCGAACCTAAATTGTTATCACCATGGCTTTACCCACCCGTCAAGAGATACGAGACTGGGCCCGCCAAGTCTGCACTCCCACTCGTCGCGCCGTAGCGTTGGCCCGAGTACCCATGGCCTTGCCCCTAGAGACTTTACAGACGGCCTTGCGACAACTCCCGGGGTTTGCCAAAGCTCGCCTGGTAGATGTAATGATAGACCACGACTCCAAGTGGAATACTTTACTTGTAGACTGTCGGCGTAACCTGTTGGCGTTAGAAACTGCCGTTCCACAATCCCTGTTCTTGCCCGACGCACCGCCCGGCGGTAGTCCTTTCGTTTACCCCCTTCGAAACCCCTTCATATGCCCGTTGGGGGAGGACGACCCCACCCTTCCGTTGATCCACTATGCCGAGAGTGAGCTCGGTAGCTGCCGCTCTTTGTCCAGTAACCCGGAATCCAGCGCATCTATGGAAGCGGGAGTAAATAGTAACCTACTAAAGAAACTGAATGACAGAATAGACCTGCTATCTAGTCCCCCCAGTTTGCTGCTGCTAGTCGAAGCGCTTACCTTAGCCACCCACGCTCAGAACTACCAGAAGCTAAAAGCCTTCTCGGGGACCCTCCCAGTGCCTGCCGGGGAAGATGGGGTAGAGACGTGGAAAGAGCACACACGGGGAGTGATGGAAGAGTGGTCTTGCACAGATGTAGTAAAACGCCAGCGATTCATGAAGTGTCTGCGGCCCCCGGCTGCCACGCTAATCGGAATACACCGCGAACAGTACCCCGACTTAACCTCTCGCTTGATGATAGAATTCCTGGCCGAAGCCTATAGTGCAAAGGAGGATGACGGGGCCTTGTGGGCTAAGTATTATGCCGTAAACCAGAAGGATGGGGAAGAGCTATCCGCCTATATACATCGTGTGCAAATATCTCTCGGCCCGCTGCTGCATTATAAATATGTACTCCCATCCCAGATGGATGAGTATCTCCGGAAGCAGTACCTCCGCGGATCCAGTCCGTCTCACCCAATCGCCACCATGATTCGAGATCACCTCACTCGGGGCCCTCCCCCTTCGTTCATCCAACTACTGCAACAGGTGAAGGAACACGAGACGCATCTAATGCTACACTCACCTCCGAGACTGAAAGTTAGCGGCGGCGCTAAATCCAGAGGAAGTACAGAGAAGAAAGAGGAACCACCGGACCAGCCTGGTTCTGAGAAATCGCCTTCCGCGGGACGGTCGTCCCCTCCGTCGGATCACCGGGCTATCCCCAGAGATATGTCCTGCTACAAGTGTGGGAAGCGGGGGCATCTATCCTACGATTGCCGCCTGGGCACTTCTCGCCCCCGGAGCCCTTCACCCCTGAAGTTCCCGTCCCAGTCTATGGTCTGTGGGGTGTATGCGACGGATGCTGATACAGACGGGCCCCCGTCTGGAGGGGCTGAATCCCTAGAAGATGGGAATCGAGTGGGACCGTTAGCGCTGATCCGAGTTTTAGTGGATGGAATCTACTCTTCTGCCCTACTAGACACCGGATCCCAAGTCACCATCATATACCGAGGGTTCTATGATCGTCATCTGCAGAAGCGACCGCTACGGATCACATCAAGGTACGCGGGTTGAGCAATGACGACTATCCCATCGATGGGTTAGTGACCGTGGATCTGGAAATCCAACAGCTCAACACGGGCAAGTCTTACCCCATGAAGGTAGATGCCTTGGTGTGCCCAGAACCCCGAGACACCCCGAAGTACCCTATTATCCTAGGCACCAATGCCGATATCGTACAAGCGGT
>WSYH01000329.1:61496-229865 GCA_036426205.1 Ascaphus truei
GGGTTAGTGACCGTGGATCTGGAAATCCAACAGCTCAACACGGGCAATTCTCACCCCATGAAGGTGGATGCCTTGGTGTGCCCGGAACCCTGAGACACCTCCAAGTACCCTATTATCCTAGGCACCAATGCCGATATCGTACAAGCGGTCATCCGGGCTTATCTACACGAAACTAAAGAGCTCCCCATGTCCAGTCTGCAGCTGCAATTGGTTCAATCCGATCCAGCCCAGCCTTCCCCTCCTCCCGATGACTACGGACTGGTGTTCTGTGGACGAAAGGGGTGGATAAAGCTGCGTCCCGGAGAAACGCAAAGAATGTCCGCCTGGTGTGCTTATGCAGAGCGTCTGGCCGAAGACCAACAATTCTCACTTGAAAGTACTCCCGGAGAAGATGTGAAGCGAGGATATCGGCTCGTACCCGAATTTCGCTATTGGAAGGGTGCCATCCCTAGGCGGATTGATGTGATGGTGCAGAATCTATCCCCCATCTCCTTGGCCATTGATGTGGGCCAGCAGATAGGAAGAATCTATCCGGTTAGTTCAGTGGAAGAGGCAGTACAAGCAAATACGACTCGAGTGAAAGAAATGGGGACGGCCCTGGACTTCGATTTCGGCTCGGCCGAATTGCCGGGAACCTGGAAGAATCGGTTACGGGCGCAACTAGAAAAAAGACGGTTCATATTCTCTACCGAGGAGATGAATGTGGGGTGCAGCCGAAACGCTCAGCATACCATTCGCATGATGGATGAGAAGCCTTTCAGAGAACGTTCGCGCCGACTCGCTCCCCGGGATGTAAAGGATGTGAGAGCTGCTATCCATGACATGGAGGCCGCCGGAATTGTTACTGAGTCCCGAAGCCCCTACGCCTCCCCCATAGTGGTGGGGAGAAAGAAAAATGGAACTGTGAGGCTGTGTGTAGATTACCGGACGCTGAACAATCGGACGGTACCGGATCAGTACAACCTCCCTCGTATAGAAGAGATCCTGGATGCCCTACACGGGAGCCAGTGGTTCAGCGTACTGGACCTACGGTCTGAATACTATCAGGTCCCGATGAGCCCAGAGGATCAGGAAAAGACTGCCTTCGTCTGCCCCCTTGGGTTTTATCAGTTCACTCGCATGCCTCAAGGCATATGCGGAGCGCCCGCCACCTTCCAGCGATTAATGGAGAAAACGTTGGGTGACCTCAACCCCCGAGAATGCTTGGTATACCTAGATGACATCATAGTCTTTGGGAAAACTTTGGAGGAGCATGAGAGTCGTCTCGTGAAGGTATTAGATAGGCTGTCCGCAGAAGGCCTCAAACTCTCTCTGGACAAATGTCGGTTCTGTCGGACCTCAGTAACGTATGTAGGTCACATAGTGTCCGGCGCCGGAATCGCCACTGATCCCGCTAAGATAGAAGCTGTCATTAGCTGGCCTCGTCCCGAAAATGTGGGGGAGCTACGCTCGTTCCTGGGTTTCTGCGGCTATTATCGGCGTTTTGTGGAGGGGTATTCACGAAGGGCCAAAGCCCTCAACAGTCTGCTGCGCATATACCCGTCTGAAACGGGCCAGAAGACCCACTCGGCCAAACAGCCCTTCGGGGATAAATGGACCCCCGAGTGTGACCAAGCCTTCCACGACCTGAAGCAGAGCCTGACGGCTGCTCCGGTCTTGGCCTACGCCAACCCCGATCAACCCTACATCCTGCACGTGGACTCCAGCCTGAGCGGCTTAGGAGCCGTGTTGCATCAGAAATATCCTGAGGGGTTATGGCCCATAGCGTACATCAGCCGCAGTCTCACCCCCAGTGAACAGAACTATCTGGTACACAGGCTCGAATTCTTGGCCCTTAGTGGGCCATAGTGGATAAACTGCGGGACTACCTGTACGGGGTGACGTTCGAAGTACGTACCGACAATAATCCTCTAACCTACATCATGACCTCAGCCAAACTGGATGCGACTGGACATCGTTGGTTGGCTGCGCTTTTCAATTACAACTTCACCTTAAAATACAAACCTGGGCCTTTAAACATTGGGGCAGACGCCTTGTCGAGACGACCGGGGTTGGTCCCTGCCAACGACGAATATCAGTGGGAAGAGATCCCGGGACCGGGAATAAGAGCCCTCTGCGGCACGGCAGCCATCATAGATGAGCAAGTAGCCTTTTCGGAGTTACGGGTGGCTGACTCCCTAGGGTGTGCACCCACCGCTTTACCAGCAGCCTATCGAGACCCGAGTGGAATGCTTGGGAAGATATGGTACGTTATCAAGAACAGGATCCGGTCGCAGGAACTATCCGGGAGGCCCTTCGACAAAAGCGACGGGAACTGCTTCGCCAGGCTCTGAGGGATGTAGGAGGTATCCTAATGCGGGAGGTGGACAAATTTGAAATTCAAGATCGATTGCTATACCGAGTAGTGAAGTATCATGACCACCTGGATCGCCGCCAACTAGTGTTGCCAAAACGACTACAATACTTAGTGCTGAAAGCCCTCCATGATGAACACGGACATTTTGGGGTGGACAAGACTTTCGGACTAGTAAGAGATAGATTTTTTTGGCCAAAAATGAGAGAATCCATAGAGCATCACTGTCATAAGTGTGTGCGGTGTATCCAACGCAAGACTCTGCCTACCCGAGATGCCCCCATGGGTCATCTAAAGAGTACGGGCCCTATGGATTTAGTCTGCATGGACTTCTTGTGCATCGAACCCGACACCCATGGTATAGGGAACGTGTTGATCATCACTGATCATTATACCCGCTACGCCCAAGCGTTTCCGACCAAGGATCAAAAAGCTATTACGGTGGCTAAAGTCCTCTGGGAAAAATATTTCATGCATTATGGACTACCTCAACGTCTGCATTCTGACCAGGGCCGGGACTTTGAAAGTAAACTAATAAAAGAATTGCTGAACCTCCTGTACATTAACAAGTCCCGTACTACTCCATACCATCCAGAAGGGGATGCTTTGCCTGAACGTTTCAATCGCACTCTGCTGGACATGCTGGGCACACTAACAGGTGTCGAGAAGACAAAGTGGAGTCGCCATGTGGAAACTCTAGTCCATGCTTACAATTGCACCCGGCACGAATCCACCGGGTTCTCCCCCTACTTTCTTATGTTTGGCCGTGAAGCCCGATTGCCAGTGGATATACAGTTAAGAATCTCCACCGATGGGGTGCCCAATTCCAACCATTTTCGCTACGTACAAAGATTACAAGAGAATTTGCAGAAGGCCTATGGGCAAGCCGAAAGATCCACTGAAAAGTTGAATGCCGGGAACAAAAGGTGCTATGATCACAAAGTAAAACATAGAGACATTAAAACTGGCGATGCCGTACTACTGCGCTACCTGGGAGTACCGGGAAAGCATAAATTGGCTGACCGCTGACGAGAAAGGGTATACGAAGTGGTTTCGCAAATGCCTGGCCTTCCAGTCTACCGGATAAAAGACTCGGAGGGTCGGGTAAAGACGTGGCATCGAAATCATCTGCTCCCCATTCCCCAACTAAAAGAAGGAGTGTTAGAGTGGCCTACATGTCCCCTAAGTGGGGAACTGTCATCAGGACCTGATAGTATGGACGATCCACAGGAAGGAACCTCTCAAAGGGGCCTTCCGGCCGCGGGTGCATCTCCCGAAGGAGCTACGGGCAAAGAGCCCCTTGGCCCCATGACAGAGACACTGACTCCAGTGAGTCCGCCACTAAATCCCCAGAGCCCGTGTTTTGTATCACAAAGAGACTTTACAGATCTACCCCGCCCCTCAAGGGCTGAGTTGGAGACTCCTGATGAGTCCTGCTACTCTCCCAAGGAGGTAGCGGAAGAGCCAAGAGCCAAGAGCCAAAGAGCCAAAGAGCCGGCCAACCTCCCACGAGGTTGGCTTATGATCAGTTCGGGGCACCTCATTACGAGTCTCAGCAGTGGGCTCGCAGCCGGGTGCAATCAGTGATTATCATGTTCAGTGAAATGTACAAGTTGATAGAGGAACCCCTGTATTAGTGTTTTTCAATATATAATGGCTGTGTTGTTATCGTTTTCCAAGCGGGGACGTTGGAATCCACAAGGGGGACGTTGGAATCCACAAGGGGGAGGATGTAGCCGAGACCCCTGATTCACCCCGAGGGGAGGTTGCGCTTGCAAAGAGTAGTTGCAAAGCCCGCGAAGGAGGAGAGTACATTTGGCGGGAGAAGAGCAGTCCCTTGACCCAGCAGCCCTACGGAGAGGGTCAGGTGAGAGCGTTTAGTCTATGGGAGGGGGAGTTGCCAGGCATATAGGCAGGGATTGCACGCACGTGGAGTTAGAGCATCGTGGAGAGACGAGGAGACGGAGATACTGCGCTGGGAGGTTTGACCCCCAGGCGCAGGCAAGGTGCCCCCGGCCCAGTTAGCCCTGAGTCACCATAGAGACAAGCTGAGCTAGGGACACCCTTAGTAAGGGCTTTGCCCCCTAACTACTGCCGTATTCGGGACTACCCTGTCGAGGAGAAGCGCCCCATATCGTAGCGTTGGACCCTCAGAGGCTCTTTTCGAAGAACCGTAGCAGTTCCGAGCACCGGAGTGCTCGGCAGGTATTTCATCAAGTGCACCAACTTTACCCTTTCAATCACTTAAGACCTAGTGGCTGCGCAGTCACCCATACACATACACACGGCCGTTGGGAACGAGAGAACTGAATAGCGTATTTGGACACGGGGTGGGAACACCCGGTGGCGGGATTGGGGGAAAGTTATTGTTGGCGTCCACCGAGGCGCATAGATGTGGACGTCCTCCGTGGCGTGTTAAATGTTGTGTACCAGCACACCGGAATGTCATGGCATGTAATGTATCGTAAGGTTGACCTATCAGTAAACGAGATTGGTTTTATAACATGGTCGTGTAAGAGAAATTCTTGTATAGATGTCCTGCGAAGACTATCTCCCCCTTTGGCGGGATCTGTCGCAGGTGGAGGCGCTGCACCGAACCTATATATATATATATATTGTATGCACCCCGGGCTCTCCGTGGCAGAGGCTCAGGCCCTGTGAGTCAGCAGGTAACACAGCACAGAGTAACAGCTTGCCAAGTGATAGGAAGCAGGGTTACACAGAATATTATTTACTTGAGGAAAATCAATCACCTCAGAAAATGTCTATAACAGAAGATAACATATTTTTATCAAGTTTTTAGGGATTTTCTAGGAAGGTTCCCTAGTAGACATTTGGCAGATATTTCAACACTTAATTAGCAAGATTTTTTAGAAAAAGCATATAGTTAGCAAGATTTTTAGCAAATTTTATAACCAATCTCTCAAACATTTTTGGCAAATTTTTGGCCAATTTTCTAACCATTTATTTAATAAATTCTGCAACAGATTTTACAGTGAATCTCTAGCAAAAATTCGCAAAATTTTTAGCAGAAATTTTTTTAGCAAAAATTTTTAACACGGTTTTTGCAAGATTTTTAGCAAAAATTAGAGGAAATGTCCCAGGTCCCAATCTGTATTAAGTCCAAATGGAACCTGGGTTTTCAAAGTAAATATCCAAAAGGCCTCTCTCTGATCAAGCCTCTTGTTAGGATTACCACCTCTCTCATGACACAAAACTGACTCAATCCCACAAACTTTGAGTAATCTACTATCTCCCTGTGGGCAGTGGGCACAGTGTAGTGGAACCGGATGATTGAAATCTTTTTTCTTAATGAGCCTCACATACTCCATAATGCGTATTTTGAGGCTCCGTGTAGTCCGGCCCACGTACTGTTTCCCACACCCACAGGTGAGAAGGTAGATCACAAAAGTAGTCTTACAAATGATAAAACTGCCTATATTGAAAATTTCCTTAGTACATGTACTCTGAAAGGTTTTGGTTGGGGATAACTGAGCACAAGATTCCAGGTAAGGAAATAAATCCTAGTTAATTACGGTTAATAGCGATTCAGATAGTGACAGCGACATATCAGAGTCTGAGAGCGCAGCGCAATTGCACGAAACCCCTATGTATAAATTCCTAAAGAGACAGCTAACTGTGATTAACTGGTCACTTAGGGCTAGGCCAAGCGAGGCAACGCAGGAGGTCATGGGGAGAGCAAGGCACCAAAAATAAAGGGCGACAGCGTAGGCGATGAAAGGACACGTACGCCTGCGCTATGACCTCTCTCTCCAGTCGGGTTACACCCATAGTGAGATAATAAAAGTGAAGTTCACGGGCGTGTACGACCTTTCTACTGAGGGGTTACAGGCCAAGGAAAAGCAAAGGCTGCAGGCGATGAGAGCGCTAATAAGCATAAAACCAGTGACAACTGGCTAAGGGGTTATATAGGGTAGGCCAGCTGCTTGCTGGAAAAGCACCCAGAGGAGGGTCTGAACGTCCTTAAATACATAGACTTTATATACAATACATAAAACATTGGGGCGCAGCGTGGTACAGATATGTTTAAGGGTTTAGGCACAAGATGCATGATAACCCCATTTGGTATTTCTGGATGAAGGACCTACACCCGAGAAATTTGCTCCCTTTGCCAGGGGGTCCGGCGGGGGCGGCCAGCTAATAACCACTGGGGAAGCCCAGGAAATCAGAATGCTGGGACTTTAATAAAAGCTCTTGCACAAGGGGAGGGGACGGTAATTTCCGACACTTATGCTCATGCTGCAGCGAGGGCCACTTAGCGCAACAATTTAAAAAAAAAAAAAAAAAAAAACTAGGGCTACCGGCAGCCAGGCTGATAGGGGCCCCGTCGAGGCCGGCAATGCCAATTAAATTAGAAGGCATGCTGACATGGCTCCAGGTCTACTTTTGTCAGGCGGCAGCGGATTTTCTTGAGAAAGGGATTTGGTAGGGTTTTGTCCGCCCACTTGGGTCCAATTTGGTAACCACACGCGCAAGTCGCAATCTTACATCCGCCTCGATATACCCGCACGTCGTACGGGAGAAAATTAACAAGTAGGTAAGCCTGGGATGCATGGCTAGACCGTTTCACTAACATACCCCTCCTCCCCCCCCCCCCCCCGTCCCCCCCTTGCGAGAGGCTCTTAGAGCTTAGCGCTAATGAGAAACATGGGGACACCTTTAGCTGAAGATAAAACAGAGGGCCCGGTCAGCACCTTATAATTCCTAGGGATTTAGATCGATTCAGTGGCCGGGGAATCTATGATGCCCAGGGATAAAGCCATCAAACTGCGGGGTCTTATTCAGGAATGTAAGGGTGCTAGGAAGGTCACACTAAGGCAGAGGCAGGCATGGCTCGGGCTCCTAAAATTTGCAGGTAGGATCATTCCTCATGGGCAGGATTTTCTGCAGGAGATTAGAGAAATCGACCGCCGGGGCATCCCATTCACTGCACCGCATCAGGGTCACTAAAGAACTTAGATCTGACCTGGGTGTCTGGGAAGCTTTCCTCCAGGACTTAATGGCAAAAAGCTAGGGATTGAAGGTGGGCATAGTAACCAAGAACTAGAGCTGTTTAGACGCGGTGGCGGCATTGGGCTTCGGCGCTTACCTCAAAGGGGAATGGTGCGCAGAACCATGGCTCCAAGCATGGGTAGATGCAGGTTTAACTAAGGATATCACCTTCCTGGAGCTTTTTCCCATCATAGTGGCAGAAGAGCTTTGGGCTACGGAGCATACAGTATTCTGGTATGCCCTTGAGGTGGTGGAAGTAGTGAACAGCCTCTCCGCCTCATCAAGCCCATTGATCCAGCTGCTGCGGAGGCTGGTGCTGCTTTGCGTGCGCAGCAACATCAACATTAAAGTCAAGCATGTCCCGGGGAGATTAAATGGGATAGCGGAGGCCTTATCACGGTTCAATAGGACAGCGTTTAGACGAACAGCGGCAAATGCCACAAGTCAAACATACCCACGTCACCTTGGGCACATGGGGTTAGCGGACATGTGGACCTGATCCAGAAGTAGCTAGCCCCACGCACCTGGGAAACCCACCTCCGGGCTTGGCACACATGGCCAGTACTCAAGGAAGGGACAGAGTTTAGGGTAGGCAAGGTAGCAGCGTTCGGATCATTAGCTTCCTACAGGCCCAAAAGGCAGCTGGGGTGACGCGGACCACTGTTGGGGCCATGGTGGCAGGTTTGACTTTCTTCCTGAAGCTCCACAACTGCAAGGACATAACTAAGGATTTCATAGTAAGGGGAATCCTCATAGGCTGGGATAGGGGCGAAGCCAGGAGAACAGACGGTCGGGAGCCGGTAACGCCACACAGGCTTGAGGTATTGATGATGGCAACAAAAAGAGGTATGTTTCGATACAGCAGGAAGGGATCTGTTCAGAGCAGCATTTGCCGCGTCTTTCTGTGGTGCCTTCAGGGTCGGTGAGCTAGCGGCAGCATCTAAAGCAAGCAAGGGTTCTGGTTTGTTTTTTGTGAGAATGATTCACAAAGCTACGTCGGGGGCATGCACAGGTCTAAAACCGACCAAGTGGGAAGGGCAGTATGGGTGCATGATGGATAATAACAGAAGAGTGTGCCCAGTGGTGCCGATTAAGCGGTACGCAAGGCACAGGCATAAGTTACGGGGCAATTTCCTCATCCAGCAGGACACAACGCCACTCACAAGGTACCAGTTTCAAAGCGTTTGACTGTGCCTTGCCGCTGGGGGGGGGGGGGGGGGGGGCTTGGGGGGTTTTTTACCCCTTTTTCAGAATCGGTACCGCTGCAGCTGAGAACGGCTGTACGCCGGAGCAAATAAAGAAACCGGAGAGGTGGAAACCCAGTGCCTATTGGGGGTTACATCAGGGCCAAAGGGCACAGCAACGTGCGGATGCAAGAATATTAACATGTTTTTCCCTCTCAGTAGACAGCTGCACAAGGACCCTGGAAGTGTGGCTCATGGGTCATTCCTTCATACAGTGGGCGCACGTATGGGCGAACGATCAGCGGTGCGGCCAGCAGCTGTGGTTTACGGAGGAGGGGATGAATTGGCGTTGGTTTGGGAAGAAAGGAATGTTCTTGGTTGATCTGTAACAGGCTCTGGACAAGGCGCTAGCAGAATTACAGGTGAAACCGGATGTTATTTTGCTACAACGCGGGGGGAACGACCCAGCCAACACCAAAACCATAGAGGTGATTTATCGGTTACAACAGGAATGCGCCCGCTTGAAGGCGCTGTGGAGGGAGGTTGTAATCAATTGGTCTTTAATTATTCCAAAGCGATTTTTAACAGGGGCCACGGAAAGAGAAAGCTAGGAAGAAGTTAAATAAGGCCTTGGGCGAAATTCATCCTCTAGCGGCGGTAAGACTCTTAGAGCGCAGAGAGACTGACACCAAAGAGTGCAGCTGGCACAGAAGAGACTGCGTGCATCTATCACCAAAGGGGTTGGAGGTGTTCTAAGCAACATCAAGGGTGTTTTGCGGGAAGAATTTAAGGTCAGAGGTCGCAGCTTTGGGTGGGCGTGTCGGCCCCAGGGTAGCCAGTGCCCGGCAGAGGGGCCTCCGGGTGGCGGAGCTGCCTCGCCAGCCAAGCTCAGGAGACGGTGAAAGGGTGAGGACTTTAGGGTCCGTCCCTCAGCTGGAGCCCCTAGTACAGCTCGGCAGGCTGGAGGCGCCGGCTTTAGGGCCGGCCTATGCCCAATCAACGCTGGTAAAAGGCTGGGCGCCAGCTTTAGGGCTGGGCCTAAGCTGACCTTAGGGGCGGGAGGGGGAGGGAAGCAGCCCAACATCGGATGAATGAGGATCTCCCCCTCCCATCTTACAGTGCTTTGGGCGGGGGAGGGAGCGGGCCAATTGCTGGCTGCCTGGGCAAGGATCTCCCCCCCATGCACATGATACGGGCGGGGGGAGGGAGCGGGCCAATTGCTGGCTGTCTGGGCAAGGATCTCCCCCCCATTCACATGCTACGGGTGGGGGGAGGGAGCGCGGCCAATCGCTGGCCGCTGGGCAAGGATCTCCCCCCCATTTTGCATGGAGCATGCTTGGCTGGCGGGCAGGCTGGTAGGATTTTAACAGCGGATGTTAAAATAAAGCTGTGACCTTTTCTTCCAACATTGTGTGGTCTCTATTATTTGATTTAGCGTCACAAAGGAGGGGTGACGCATAAAGCCTTTATGGGGCAAATCCATTGGAAAAGAATTACATCACATTTATCAAAGGAAAAACTCAAATTACTTTAAATGGGATTCCTTGATCTATGATAAATACGTTTTAGATGTATTTCGATGTGCGACTAGGCCCCTTGGTGTTAGTGACGAGTATGTGTGCCTCTAGCACTGGGGAGTTCAGACTTTTTCAGTATGCGAGGGAACTGTGAGACTGTAACATTGCAGAGCTCGAGTTTTTGTATTAGGGAGTTATGTCTTATTTTGGACCAACATGAAAGTACTTCATAGATGTTTTTGCTGAAAAGCTTGCAAGGTCCCAGGAACCTTAAGATCTAGCCAAAATCTCATGCGTAACAACTATAAATACTTCTTATACTGTTCCTGTAAATGGTCTGACAATGTGCAGCTTCTCTTGTGTTCTCCCGGATAAATACAAGCACGAGAAATATGTGCCAGTGAATAATGATATGTGTCTCTCTGTGTTCCCTTATTGGGTAAGCTGCAGTTTGAAGAATTGCAGGCTTTAAGTGCTCCAAACATGCATCCAAAGATCACCCGCCCCCTTCCCTCTAGAAAGTTCATTCACAGCTGCCTCCCTCACCTCTGCCACAGTACTCTGGGCCGCTCCCTGGTTACTATAGCAGCAGATATGTGATCTGTAAAAACATCATGCGAAGCGGCGCTTACTGAAGTTAGAGAGGGAACTGGTCGTTCACCTGCAGCCTCAGACTTTGAAAACCTTAGAAGGTGTATAGTGCGTGACTCATCACGGATAGAACCACAAAAGGAGGACATGGTGCAGGGACAGATTTGTGTATGGAATAGCAAAAGTACTGCAGGGCAACAGTGATAGGTAGTTATAAAGCAAGTGAGCAGTGATCATTAACGAATAACCTGAGGTGGCTAGACGTCATGTGCAAATACAGATCTGGAGCACTGCAATACATAAAGCAGCAGTTTCCCCTACTAATTACATACCTGGGAAATGGAGCGGAATCACTTCAATTATAGCTTTAGGGCTGTCCTCTCCTGGGGAAACAAAATGGCGGTTTAAATCTCCTGCGTTGCACGGGCCAATAGGAAACCGCAACATCATCTGTTTTGATTTAAACAACTGGGAAGTGTCGCCATAAGCATTTCCGTTATGTATCTCGGGAACCAGGGGTTCCCCAAATCTGAAATGAACAGGGACCTCCTGCTTCCCAATAAAAACAGCAGCAGATTGAGAGTTGTTGCTTTTTGCAGAGTCAATAACATATTAGCCAGGATTTGTATCCGTGTTGAACATTAGCACCCAAACAGCAGAAGGTGCTTAAGGATAGGGGTGTGTAACCTGGGGGAGATTTTCTGGGGGGGGGGGGGGGCGCAGCACTTACAGAGGCCCCGCGCTCTTCCCCAAACTATTTAAAGTCAATGCTGGGGGAACCGCGCAAGGCCTCTTTTACTTCTCTAACCTTGTCTCCGACTGCGTGTCGCCATGACAACGCAACGTCACATGAGGCCGCAGCGTCATTTGATGCCGGAGACAAGGTAAGGGTAGGGCACAAGCAAGGGGGGAAAGCAGGCAGGGGGAAAAGTTTGCGCTTCCCTGCTTTAGGACATGGTTGGTAGGGACAACTACACATGAGGGTGTAACATATAGTTTTAAGATCTATTGAGATGGGGGGAGGTTTGCAAAACAGGAATAACTGCAGCATAAGGCTGCGTCCGTGGTTAGTGCGAGCGTTCACGCGGCGTCACGCAAACCGGTAGCAGGAGAGATTTGCGGCCTAGGGGTAGACTTTATTTTTTATTTATTTATTTATAAAAATGTTTTACCAGGAAGTAATACATTGAGAGATACCTCTCGTTTTCAAGTATGTCCTGGGCACAGAGTTATAAAAAAGACATGGTTACGATAAAAGAACAGGGTTATACAGGGAATTCACAGACATTTCATGGACAGATAAAGTTGGAAAATTGGGTACAGGGGATAAAGGGCTTATGTGTTTCAGATAGAAATAGAGCAGCTTTAACATTACTTTAACATCAGCGAACGGCAGCAAACGGCTCACGCCCTTTGACGCCACGGGGAGGCATGTCAGGGGTGTGTCGGAGGCGTAGCCGTGATGTCACAGAGCTGATTCGCCCTCATGGGGGGAACCAGCTCACGTGACCTGGCCATCACGCAACAAACAAATGAATTCGTTTTCTCGCGCATTGCGCGCTCTATGACCTGCCTCACAGAGGCATGGCATTTTGATCATCACGCCACCCACGCGGTCGTGCTCACGATGGACGCGGCCTTAGAGTATTACTGCGATGCAGTTGAAAAACTGCATATAATGCAGTATTCTGCAGGGAAGCATTTTTAGGTGTAGTGCAAACATGTAAACTCTCACAGATTTTCTGTGACCGCCACTATTTTGACGTTAGTCTCACTGATTTTTAACATAAACAAGCAATCACTTTCCATTTCAACTCTACTTTTTGGTCCTGAAACCCAAATATCACAGATTTAGCGCTTTTGACATTGATGTCTCGGATAGTGAAGCAATTATTTGTGAGGTAACAGAATAAAGTACAGAAACAGAAGTGTGGTAATACAGTATCAGCAGAAACAAAAACTCTGTATATATTATGGCATTCTTGCAGTATGAAAGAGGTTTAAGGCAGGAATGATACACAGTGGCTTTATTGGCTATGTGAGAAGGAGCATAGCTCTGAGATTCATCTTGTACTTTACACTTAATCACACAAAACACTGCGTTTTAAAAGCCAAAAGAGACTCAGTAAATCATGCACATGCGGAAGTAGAGCTGGCACCAGCCAGGTGACAAAGGGCGAGAGATAAGAGCGATCTTATCAGTGTGTGTCTGGGGTGGGGAGCATACACCCATCAGAGAAAGAATGGAGAAATCCAATGTGATATGAGGTTCTAAAGTGGGAGGGGGGGCTTAATTGGCCCATTTGTCACTGGAATGGAAAAACTTTGAGGTGGTAGCTAATCGCTGTTAGAGGGGCCGCACATCACCATTTTAATTCCTTCATTGTGTTATTTGTTCTTGTTTTGCTCTCTCTTTTTGTGTGTTTGGAGTAAATAACAGCCCTCCCTGTGGAAAAATAAGTTTATTCCTCTGCTATTCTATTGTTTTTTCTTAAGACAAATAATAGGTCTGGGCTGTCTGGTTTGAATGTCTGTTGGTTTAAAAAAAAAAAAAAAGTAACTTGTTTATCTAGCAAAAGAAAATAGAGCCCCCTGACCCTGTGCAACACAACAGGGTGGAGTCCAGACTGTGCCTGTAATACCCCTCACCCAACCGGTAGGGAGAACAACCAACAAATCAATGTGGGGTGGATTCTGATAAATTATTACTCAGATGTACTTATATGGCATTGAGAGTGAGCGGCTTGCAATGCAGTCTCCTCTGTGTACTTAACCTCTTCCCAGCCAGCAGGGCGATGCATTGCGGGCCCGTCTTCCAGGGAGAGGGCTAAAATAAGTCACCTAACCTAGTATTCTACATGTGAATGAAAGCCATGGATCTAATGGGGTGTAAGGTTTCACTGCAGATGGTAAAATGGACTGACAAGGTGGGTGAAGTTGTTCTTAGCTGTGGTGTCTTTTGGTCCAAATGCCAATAGAAAGTTTAATCAGCACCTTCAGTTGGGAGACACAGGATGGCACTAGCCTTCATTCTACTTAAATACAGTTGTTGATATTCTAAGCACCCTGTTAGTCACACATTTCCTGTGCTCCACTGTTTAACTGGAGCAAAGTACCTTTATATATATGTAGCCGGGACCCTTTTTCCACCATTTGTTGTTGTGGGGTGGGAGATGCTGCACCTAGGGAACGCTCCGATAACGGAGGTTCCGCGCAAGAGGGAGCCGCCATGTTTAGGTTGGCGCCGACGCAGAACTGGCCTGGCAGAAGGTTGCGCATGCGCAGACAAGGGGAGCAAAGCCCGCGAAGGAGAGCTCGGATAGGAGGGGAGTTAGGGAAATACAGGTCCCAGCAGCCCCGCTGGCCCCCCGTGACGCGCGAGGGCCAATCAGGTACGAGGAAAGGGAGGAAAAGGAAGTGATGGGGCGCACGTTGGTTCAGAGCTAGTGGTAGGAGGAAGGAGAAGGAGCTCGGGTGTAGGGAGGCAGTCCGCCCCTACCGAGGCCGCATGCCCCAGGCCCAGTTAGGCCCTGAGTCCCAGTAGTGTGAAGCTGAGCTAGGGACTGGCCATAGACAGGTTCTGGATTCCCTTACTGTTACACGATCGCTACCAGGACAGTTCTAAGTCAGCAGGAGGTCTGGGATCAGGCCCCGCTACAAAGTCGCAGCATGTCTGGGTGGGATCGCCCCGGACACCTACGGGTGACGTCATCTACGCCCACACTGACCCTTTGTGAAGATAGTTGCAGAACCGGGTACTGGAGTGCCCGGCAGGTAAACTTCAAGTGCACGAACGGTACCATCATTCACTCAGGACACGGTGGCTGCGCAGTCACATACATATACATTCACTGTCTCACTTGAGGGTGGGGGACTTATTCCAAAAGGGAACTGGACACGGGGTGGGATCAGACGGTGAAGGGAAGGGGAGAGTGAGCGTTCGGCAGGACGCTGAGAGTAGTGTCTCCTCTAGGGAGGGACACCTGTTGATAAAGCTTATGGTTGCTACAAGTAAAGTATATTGGTTAAGGTATATTGCTGTGTGTGTGTGTTAATGTACATAAGTTCCTGCGAAGACCCACTTCCCCTCGGGCAGAAGCTGTCGCAGGTGGAGGCTCTGCACCAAGTTATAAGTATTGTGCGTACCCCAGGCTCTCCGTGGCAGAGGCTCAGGCCCTGTGAGCCTACAGGTTATACAGCATATGGTAGTGGTCTGTGTTCGCTAGGAACCAGGGCTACATATATTATAGCTGCAGTTCCCTCCACACATTTGTTTGTTTTTTAGTCTCCCCTATTTATTTTTTTACATAGATGGGAAGCAGAGGGTCCTCAGAGCTAAACAGTATTCATTTGTGCTGCTGGTAGCACCCCTTCCAGGGGAGGACACAAAATGGCAGTTTAAATCTCCTGCGTTACGCGGGCCAATAGAAATTTCAAGTATGTCCTGGGAACAGAGTTATAATGACAGATACATGGTGACAAATACATAGTTACATTAAGTAAGTGTAGCCAGGTCCCCTCTGGCTCCCCGGTTTCTCTTTTCTCCCTCCCTTAGCCCCGCACTGTGCCAGGGTGCTGCTGTGGGGGTAAGTATGTTGCCGGGGACTCCTGGCGGAGGCAGGGCGGCGCCATCTTTTCTGTGTCCGCGCATGTGCGGAGGCTTGCGCATGCGCAGAGGCGATGCGGTGGCCATGTTGCGATTGGCGCCAGGTTCACGCATGCGCAGTAGGGGTTTGGAGTCACGGCGGCCATTACAGTTAGTGCAGGGGCTCTTGGAGGTTACGCAGTTAGCAGCGGCGGCCATTACATTGTTGTGCGTGCGCAGTAAGGATCGTGCACGCAGCCCCAATGCAAAAGAGGTCTACCAGGGACTACAAGTCCCAGGATGCTTAGAGGCAGAGATACCACCTGACGCCAGGGAGCCAATAGGGCTTATAGCTTCCCCTGAAGAAAGAGATACTTTTGGCACTCTGAGGATAGTGAGGCAGTAGGAGCTGGGACACAGACAGGGGAGGGTGTATTTGTGCAGGGAGGCAAGTAGCCTCTTCACTAGGCCAGAGACCCCCCTAGGCCCTACTCATCATATAGAGTGTAATTGCATAAGGGAAGGCCCCTTCAGTTAGGGACATTGCCCTTTAGGAGTTAGGTAAGTCAGGGACACAGCTGAGTGTGACGTGGCCTGGCAAGTGAGGTCTGGGACCAGACCTGTCTCACTACAGATAAAGGGACTATCTGTATGGTGAGATCATTCTGTTGGAAGGAGGACGCTATCACGGAGACTTCGGCGCTATACAGACGGGTCCTCTTCAGTTGTTCTGCTGTTCCCGGGTGCAGGAGCCCCGGGCAGGTACAGTCATCAAGTGCACCAACTTTAACAACAGTCACACCCTTGGGGTATTGTGGGACTCTTGGGGACTCAGTGTGAGCTACACAGTGTTGGGAACAAGGTGGGAATACGGCCCTGCGAGGTCTGGATAGTTGTATTATTAGTCATCTATATAGAGTGTTATGTAATGTGTTACACCATAGTCTGCTACAGTAAAGCCCTCTATTTTATTACTGTGTGGTTTATTATTGTGTCCTGTGAGGGTCTGCTTCTGCTGTGCTGGGATCCCTCACAGGTGGAGGCGCTGCACCACAGTAAGTACATACCCCAGGCTCTCCGTGGCAGAGGCTCGGCTCCTATGAGCCAACAGGTAAAAGGGCAGCACCAGTAGCTATTTACATCCCACTCTCAGGGATGGGGGAAACGGGGTTACATACGGTTATACATTATGTACAAGACATTGCATGCCCAGTAAGAGATTTTGAAGACTATTGAATTACTGATTATCTTTTTCTTCTCTTCTCAGGTAAAAAAACATATCTGAATTGTCTGTCTGCAGGCAATCCTCTGCTGTGTATTTTTAGTTGTAGTCTTTAGTTTAGTCTTAATTAAATTAACTTACACTAACACTTAGGCTGAGGCCCCAGTACCTCCGCTGCACGCGCACCTGCGAGACTGGCGGCGCGTGCAGCCGATTCCCCGGTCTGCAGACCAAAAGACCGGGGTGCGTGGCGAGGGAGTGACGGGGGCTCGGCCATGACGTCATCCGGCAGGTTCGCCCTCATTGGCTGAACCGCCGGGGGCGTGGCTTAGCGCTCCGTAGCGAGTCCTGCTCTCAATTCTATTGAGAGCAGGAGCAACTCGCGCCACAGCACTGCGGCCCCCCCTCGCAGCGGGCCCAGCACCATTGAGGGGAGGGCTCTCGTCCCTGAAGCGTCCGCCACAGCGGGCGTTGCAGTAGCCAGCGGGGACCAGCCCTTTGGCATGACAAGACCCTGTTGAAAAAAAACATCTGTGTTAATATGCCTCACCTGTGCTAATGAAGGTGGATGGGCTGAATTAAATTATGTCAGGTGACTTATTAGGCCTTTATAAGGGCAGACAGAGCAGCCTTAGCTGTGTATGCAGCCCAAGCTTCAAAGTGGCCCATGTTCTAAGTGGCAAGCAGTGTGGAGTTTAACAGGGTTGAAAACAAGTGGAATACACAACACCTACTGGCCCTCAATCCTGGATGTGAACTACGCTGGAAAGGTGGACATTTTCTATCCCAGACCACACATCTCAGCACTAAACTACTGCTGCCATGACGCTGCTACTAGTTATATTTATTCTGACCTCGCTTCTTTCTTAATGTCTCTCTGCGATATCATCTTGGATGGCCCCCCGCCGACTTAAACTTAACATGACAAAAACAGAGCTCCTCATACTTCCTCCCAAACCTGGCCTTACTACCTCCTTCCACATTACTGTTGGAAGTACCATCATTCACCCAGTAGCCCAAGCACGCTGCCTAGGGGGTCACACTTGACTCCTCTTTCACATTCTCCTCTCACATTCAAAAAGTTTCTATAACCTGTCGCTTTTCCCTCCGCAATATTACAAAGATTCGCCTTTTCCTCTGTTACTTGACTACTAAAACTCGGACTCAGGCCCTCATTCTCTCCCGTCTCGACTACTGTAACCTCCTGCTGTCCGGCCTTCCTGCCTCTCACCTGTCTCTCCTACAATCTATCCTAAACACTCCTGCCAGAATCACTCTACTCTTTCCTAAATCTATCTCAGCGTGTCCCCTGCTGAAATCGCTCTCCTGGCTTCCTATCAAATCCCGTATCACACGTGCAATTCTCCTCCTCACTTTTAAAGCCTTACACTCTTTTGCCCCGCCTTATATCTCAGGCCTAATTTCTCGCTATGCACCATTCTGATTCTTGCGTTCTGCTCAAGGATGTCTTCTCTCTACCCCCTTTGTATCTAAAGTCCTCTTCCGCCTTAAACCTTTCTCACTGACTACCCCACACCTCTGGAATGCCCTTCCCCTCGATACCCGACTAGAACCCACTCTATCCACCTTTAAGACCCACCTTAAGACACACTTGCTTAAAGAAGCATATGAGTAGCACCGTAGATATTACTAGACACATGATACATAAAGGTTGGCCCCCTGCAGAAGCACTTACCAAAATTCCCTCCTACTGTTTCTGTACGTTCCTCCTACATACCAATTAGATCGTAAGCTCCTCAGAGCAGAGACTCATCTTCTAAATGTTACGTTTGTTTGAAGCACATTCCCATGATCTGTTATTTATATTATATTAGTTGTTATTTATATGATTACCACGTGTATTACTACTGTGAACCGCTATGTATATTAATGGCACTATACAAATAAAGACATACAATACAATACAATTTTATAGTCGTATGTAACAGTTACAGACCAGATTAAAATGTGAGACAGCTTTAGTTTTGAAAGAACTTAGACTAGTAGCGGCTGTGAGTGTCTCCGGTAGATGGTTCCAGTTGTGGGGTACATGGTAAGAGAAGGAGGATCTTTGTTGAATCTTGGGACCATGAACAGTCTTTTGGAGTCAGATCTCAGATGATAAGTGCTGCATGTGGTAGTGGTGAGGAGCTTGTATCTAAAGTCCTCTTCCGCCTTAAACCTTTCTCACTGACTACCCCACACCTCTGGAATGCCCTTCCCCTCGATACCCGACTAGAACCCACTCTATCCACCTTAAGACCCACCTTAAGACACACTTGCTTAAAGAAGCATATGAGTAGCACCGTAGATATTACTAGACACATGATACATAAAGGTCCCCTGCAGAAGCACTTACCAAAATTCCCTCCTACTGTTTCTGTACGTTCCTCCTACATACCAATTAGATCGTAAGCTCCTCAGAGCAGAGACTCATCTTCTAAATGTTACGTTTGTTTGAAGCACATTCCCATGATCTGTTATTTATATTATATTAGTTGTTATTTATATGATTACCACGTGTATTACTACTGTGAACCGCTATGTATATTAATGGCACTATACAAATAAAGACATACAATACAATACAATTTTATAGTCGTATGTAACAGTTACAGACCAGATTAAAATGTGAGACAGCTTTAGTTTTGAAAGAACTTAGACTAGTAGCGGCTGTGAGTGTCTCCGGTAGATGGTTCCAGTTGTGGGGTACATGGTAAGAGAAGGAGGATCTTTGTTGAATCTTGGGACCATGAACAGTCTTTTGGAGTCAGATCTCAGATGATAAGTGCTGCATGTGGTAGTGGTGAGGAGCTTGTTCAGATAGACGGGTAGCTTGCCCAGAAAGTATTTAAGTGATGACCAATCTAGTTCTTTGAGCATTTCGCAGTGATGTGTGTTGTAGTTGCATTGGAGGACTGTCACGGGAGACCAGGCCATTTACACCTTTTTACCAGGATCATGCATTGAGCAAAATGAGTTAATGAAATAAATTGCAAATTTATTCACAGGAAAAGGCAAACACACAATGTTACACAAACTATAGCAAAAAGACACACTTGGGAATTGGGGTTGAAAAACTATACTTTCCTAGGTGTAGGGGCTTATCAATCCAAAGCTTACCCTAAAAAGTCTTGGAACTCAAATCAACCTGCAGTTCCAAACGCCACACCTCCCTTCTCTCTCCAAAGGGCTGGAATTCACTTGGTGCTTAGAATCTTAGAAAACTTTGAGAGACCTTAGATAACACTGGAAAACACTCTATCTAATGGGCGCAAGGGGTTATACTGGAGAGCCCGGGCATGCGGCGGGTTCCGTTCTAAGGACCCGCCACAAAGCAGAAATCGCCGGAAAGCGGAACTGGCGATTTTCAGTGTGTGCGCATGCGCAGACCGGCAATTCGCCCTTCTACGCATGCGCAACCTTGGCAAACCCCCCCCCCCCCCCCCATTCTGCACATGCGCGACCTCACACCGGCCCGTTCTGCACATGCATGACCTCGGACCAGCCCGTTCTGCACATGCGCGACCTCGGACTGGCTCGTTCTGCGCATGTGCAGACATGGCGGCCCCCTTCTCGGTACCGCCATATCAGCGGATCGCCGAAAAGTGGGGCGCCGTGAAGCGGGGCCTTGCTGTAATACCTCTGACTTTCATTCCAAAAAATACTATAGCCCAATCCAAAGTGTGAGAAATTTCTCTGCCACCAATCGGAGACAAGCTGGTAGACACAACAGGGTTTCAAAAACAAAGGAAACAGTGCAATACACTCATCGTGAAGTATATCAATACAAAATTATATTTGAAAAACGGCTCTGCGTACATAAAATCAGTAGATCATAGGCATATCATGTGATCATCACATATGTTACCAAACATCAAATTGGAACACTGGTCAAGAACGGGACCCTCAGATGGACAGCTGTGGATGGTCTCCGGACGGAGTCTTTTCCCTTCACGGATGGTGGCACAATAAATTCATGATCTTGAAATCCGTGTAGCGCTGGATCTCTCCTTTTTCTTCACTCACAAGCAGCACTATCAGTCCATTCAGGAGCATGCGCCTCGTCAGAGGAACCACCCCACGGCAGGTGTAGAGCAAAGTCCCAAATCGGAGAGAGATTGAGTACTCTTTTTTCTACTATTTAGTCCCACAGTGTAGCTCAATCAGTAATGGTAAGTCCACGTGGTCGTAGGATCGCATAAATATAGACCCACAGAGCAAATGCCATTAGAATCAATATGTGCAGTGCAACATTCAGCGGTGTCACAGTTAGTAAAACCGCTAGTGGGCGGTTCAACAATAGAATGGACAGCTGAACTTGTCACACACACAAGGTGTTAAGGCTTCAGGGTTATTGCAAAGGCTTAAATTAGCAGAAATAGAATATAATAAAATCAATTATCCGACGCGTTTCGTAGCTGTACCGCTACTTCTTCAAGGAATAAAACACGGTTACCTGGAAATCTGAATGAACCAAGGGGCATGGGCAATTTGGCACCTCTGACCCTGGGTCCCTCAATGCCACCCGCGGTGACAGGCTCCTGCCAGTCTGGTGGGCAAATGGACATCAAATAGCGTCCATTGATCTCAGGACGTGGATACTTGTCCTTCCCTCCTGTCCAAATGGTCTTGATACCTCAGACACATCCTCTGTGGCTTTCATCTCCACCGTATGAGTAGACACAGTGACACCCAAGTTGGTAGCCCACTGGCTTACTCAGAACACTGGCTCTGAAAGTCCCAGCTCATTTCTGTGCACAAACAGATATGTTTTTAAACACATGGTTCCATAAAATATACACTTTAAAACACACTGTTCCATAAAATATCCTGAGTCTTTTGGTTATGGGAAACAGAATAAGAAGCTGCACGTTATTTCTTACTAGCCATATTCCCCACACTATATACATTAAACTTAGGACTGGACTTTTAAAAGTCCCCTCACAACCTTGTAGATGATTGGAGTACCCCCAGAATCCCTATACTGGTTCTGGGTGACCTGGGCATTACTGGGTATCGCCATTAACCTAGGGATCCCTTGACTGTTTCAGGGACACCTCACATCCTTATGCCCCATTTACCTTTCTGGGCTGTGCTGAAGCAGGGACCCTTAGTGGTGAGCCGCGCAAGCGTTTTCAAGGGGAGATATTCCCGAGACAATGTGTCTACATGCAGCCAGGCATCCGACCTGATTCTTGGGTACATTTTTAGGGGAACCAGCAACTCTGGGCCCTGACTAGATAGACACAATCTGACAACACTTTCTTCGCAACCCCCCCCCCCCCCCCCCTGAAACTCATACCACATCATACCACAGCATCCCTGCTTGCTGGCATCCCTGGAAAAGTAAAAACACAACAATTCTTTATTGTCGCATAATTACAGGTAATGCTTTTACAACAGTTGGGTCCAAGAGCTGACACTCCTGAACCCCAAAACATGGATCAGAGGTAACCAAACGGGCTTAACCTTTATTAGTGAGCCTGGCTACCTCTTCGCCGTCACAAGGCCAAAACTGCATATATAAACCGTGTTAAGGAAAAAAGGGATCCCTTTTGTTTTTCATCATATCTTATATATTTCTAGCTCAATCCCCATGAAAATGTTCAGAACTGTAGGTTTCTTATGTAGAGTAACACTATATAAGAAGTACAATGAACTAAATTAATATCACTGTATTATGTCGACACGTACCCAACACACTGTGGTAGGTTCATGTTCACTAAACTACAAATAGGAGTTTCTTTTGTAGCTCGTAAATGTGTTACTATTGTAATCTAATCTGAAACACTGCAATTAATATAAAGTTTGAGATCAAAGTATGTGTTCAAAACGTCCTTCTGCTGAAGCGCACGCCTGAAGATGAGAACGCCTCTGTGATTGCATAATCGATAACGTGCTGATACAGCTGCTCCCACTCCTGAACGATATGTTGTTTTAAGAATTTGTTTTTTCAGTTCTCCTAGCGACCATCCTTTACCAAGAAGTGTTTTGGACCATAATTCTTGCTCTGTTTCAAGCACTTTATAATGCGCTTATCTTCTTCGCTGGACACCATTTTGTAACTATGCACTTGTTGAGGTCATCATGCCGTCACCATTTTCAAAAAATATTAATTATATTATCAAATAATTCCTAATTGTAATAACCTACTGTGTCAGACCTATAATTACTCACATTTTCATGAAAATTGAGTGATTTTTAGATTAAAAATAAAGGGGTCCTGTTTTTTCAGAACAGTAACATATAATATATAATGATATATATATATAATATATATATAAGATATAATATATATATAATATATAATATATATACAAATAAACTGTATTGCCTCTGCATGTCTTAGGCGGTCTGTGGCACCCGGCCTTTCCCCATTTCACCCAGCAACAGGCACTTCCACTCAGCAGATGGATTCTGGGAAATGACATGCAATGATCACACAGTGTCCTTTTGCCTCACTGACACGGGTGCTCATTGCATGTCTTTCCCAGAATCCCTTGCTGCAGTGGAAGTGCTGTATGCTGTGGTGATAATGGGAAAGGCGGGTTTGCAGACCTGCCTAAGACATGCAGATAGCATACAGTTATATTTGCATATTTGCTTTCCTGTGGAGGGTTTTTTGTCACTTTTTTACTCACCAAACTTAACTCAGTATATGGTATAGCCATCCCATAGCCTCTTTGCATACCCAGTTAAAATCAACCCCACACTGATGAGACCCATTAAGGTCGAAACTATGCACCTTAACCCTGGCTGAGCTCAAAGCGTGACCATGCAGCACGCTAAGCATAGGAACCATGTTAAAATGGTTTTGAGGCAAAAGTGACACTTGTTGCTCATATTGTGTCATTTATTCCTCAGTCCCTTGCTGCACTGGACGTGCTGTATGCTGGGGTGATAATGGGGAAAAAGGCGGTTTCAAACCGTATCACAGGACATGCAGATGAGCATACAGTTATATTTGCATATTTGCCTTCCTGTGGAGGGTTTTTGACTTTTTTATCTCACCATAACTTTACCTCAGTATTTGGTATATATGATATATATATATATATATAATATATAGTCAGATAAGGCAGTTGGCACTCCAATAGGTGCTGAACCACAGGTGCACGTCCCATATAGAGAATGTAGTTATACGTACCGTTCCAAGTGATGGTAAACAAGAGACAGCACTCAATGTTTGAAAATCAAGTGTTTAGTGAAAGCACAATACATCCAGAAACCAACGTTCGGTCCTACATAATGAGTACTATTCCGCCCTTCTTCCCATTCTGTAGGACCGAAACGTTGGGTTTCTGGATGTATTTTTGCTTTCACTAATACACTTTGTTTTTCAACATTGAGTGCTGTCTCTTGTTTACCAATCCTTGGAACGGTAACGTATAACTATATATATATATATATATATATAAAATGTATGTAGGTAGAAGAGGGTAGTCTACTCTAACAGGAGCAAACAAAAGACAGCACTCGGTGGTAAATGAAAAAAGACCTGTAATCAGATATACAACAGCACAAACATGACCAACGTTTCGGTCCTCGTGGGACCTTACTCAGGGTGGTGCTGCAGCCTGCTGCCTTACCTGTGTGTGTTCAATAAAGCTACTCTGTTCAAACCCTGGATCTGACGTCATTTGGCTGCTTGCTGTCGCACCGGATTCTCCCCTTCATCTCCCTAGCAGCAGCAGCCCTGCTCTATCCCTTCTATGGGGAAATCCCACAATTGGTTACTAAGTCCGGAGAGATAATACCGGACACATAAATGTTCAAACCCCCCCCCCCTCCCGCACACATACATGTCTGGTATTATCTCTCATTTTTTACCGGACAGAGTAACCAGGGATGGACGGGGGGTCGGCCATGACGTCATACGGAAGGTTCGCCCTCATTGGCTGAACCGCCGGGCGGGGCGTGGCTTAGCGCTCCGTAGCGAGTCCTGCTCTCAATTCTATTGAGAGCAGGCGCACTCGCGCCACAGCACTGCGGCCCCCCCTCGAAGGGCCCAGCACCATGAGGGGAGGGCTCTTCGTCCCTGAAAGCGTCAGCCCAAAAGCGGGGTTGCATGTAGCCAGCGGGGACCAGACCTTTGGCATGACAAGACCCTGTGAAAAAAAACATCTGTGTTAAATATGCCTCACCTGTGCAATGAAGGTGGATGGGATGAATTAAATTAGGTCAGAGGGAATTATTAGGCCTTTATAAGGGCAAGCGCCAGAGCAGCCTTAGCTGATGTGTATGCAGGCCCCAAGCTTGCAAGGGCCCTGTGTCTAAGTGGCAAGCAGTGTGAGCTTAAAACAGGGTTGAAAACAAGTGGAAATACCAAACACCTACTGGCCCTCAATCCCGCGGAGTGAAAGACGCTGGAAAGGTGGACATTTCTATCCAAGGGAACCACCACTCTAAGCCACTAAAACTACTGCTTGCCATGACGTTGCTACTAGTAATTTATTCGACCTCGACTCTTCTTAAGGTCTCTCTGCGAGATATCTTGGGAATGGCCACCGCCGACTTCTTAAACTGAACATGACAAAACAGGCTCCTAATACTTCCTCCCAAAACTGGCCTTACTACCTCCTTCCACATTACTGTTGCGATAGTACCCCATTCACCCAGTAGCCCAAGCACGCTGCCTAGGGGGGTCACACTGACTACTCTTTCACATTCTCCTCCACATTCAAAATTTCTATAACCGGTCGCTTTTCCCTCCGCAATATTACAAAGATTCGCCTTTTCCGCTCTGTTACGTGCACTACTAACTCGGACTCAGGCCTCATTCTCTCCCGTCTCGACTACTGTAACTCCTGCTGTCCGGGACTTCCTGCCCTCTCACCTGATCTCTACTACAATCTATCCTAAACACTCCTGCAGAATCACATCTACTCTTCCTAAATCTATTCGCGTGTCCCATGCTGAAATCGCTCTCGGCTTCTATCAAAATCCGTATCACACTGCAATTCTCTCCTCCACTTTTAAAGCCTTACACCTTTTGCCACGCCGTTATATCTCAGGCTTAATTCTCGCTATGCACCATTCTGATTCTTGTTCTGCTCAAGGATGTCTCTCTCTACCCCCCTTTGTACAAAGTTCTCTTCCGCCCTTAAACCTTTATCCACTGACTACCCACACCTCTGGAATCCCTTCCCCTCGATACCCGACTAGAACCCCCACTATCCACCTTAAGGACCCACCTTAAGGACCACACTTGCTTAAAGAGCATATGAGTAGCCACCGTTAGATTTTTACTCGACACATGATACATAAGGTTGGCCCCCTGCAGAAGAAAGCAATTACCAAAAATTCCCTCCTACGGTTTCTGTACGATTCCTCCTAATACCAATTAGATCGTAAGATCCTCAGAGCAGAGACTATCTTCAAATGGACGTTTTTTGAAGCACCTTCCATGATCTGTTCGTTAATTATATTCGTTGTATTATATGATACCACGTGTTATTACTGTGAACCGCTAGGTATATTAATGGCACTGTATAACAAATATAATGACATTACATACAACTACGAGAGATTGTATAGTCGTATGTAAACAGTTAACAGGAGCCAGATTAAAATGATGGAGTACAGGGCTTTAGTTTTGAAAGAAGAAACTTAGACTAGTAGGGCTGTGAGTGTCTCCTGGGTAGATGGTTCCAGTTGTGGGGTACGGTAAGGGAAGGAGGATCTGTGTTGAATCTTCGGGGACCAGAACAGTCTTTGGTGAGCAGATCCTCAGATGATAAGTTGCTGCATGTGGTAGTGGTGAGGAGCTTGTATCTAAAGTCCTCTTCGCTTAACCTTTCTCACTGACTACCCCCCCACACCTCTGGAATGCCATTCCCTCGACCCGCCTAGTAACCCACTCTATCCCCTTAAGACCCACCTTAAGACAAACTTGCTTCTTAAAGAGCATATGAGTAGCACCGTAGATTATTACTAGACACATGATACATAAAGGTGGCCCCTGCCAGAGAGAAGACCTTACCAAAATCCCTCCTACTGTTTCTGTACGTTCCTCCTACATACCATTTTCGATCGTAAAGCTCCTCAGAGAGAGACTCATCTCTAAATGTTACGTTTTTTTTGAAGCACATGACCATGATCTGTTATTTATATATGATTAGTTGTTTATTTATTGATTCACCACGTGTATACTACGTTGAACCGCTAGTACATAATGGCACATACAAATAAAGACATACATACAATACAATTGTTATCAGTCGTGTAACAGGACAGACGCGGAATAAAAATGTGAGACAGCTTAGTTTTGAAAAAGAACTTAGACTAGTAGGGCTGTGAGTGTTCTCCCGGTAATGGTTCCAGTTGTGGGGGGTACATGGTAAGAGAAGGAGAGATCTTTGTTGAATCTTGGGACCGATGAAACAGTCTTTTGAAGTCAGATCTCAGATGAATAGTGCTGCATGTGGTAGGGGTGAGGAGCTTGTTCAGATAGACGGGTAGCTTGCCCAGAAAGTATTTAAGTGATGACCAATCTAGTTCTCTTGAGCATTTCGCACAGTGGAGCACAGTGAGTGTGTGTTGTAGTTGCATTGGAGACTGTCACGGGGGAGACAAGGCCCATTTACACCTTTTTACGGCTCAGCATTGAGGCAAATGACGTTAATGAAATAAATTGCAAATTTATTCACGGAAAAGAAAAAGGAAAAACACAATGTTAAACAAAACTATAGCAAAAAAGACACACTTGGAATTGGGGTGATGAAAACACTATACTGTCCTAGGTGTAGGGGCCTCTCTTCTATCAATCCAAAGCTTACCCTTAAAAAGTCTTGCGAATCAAATCAACCTGCAGTTCAAACGCCACACCTCCCTTCTCTCTCAAAGGGCTGGAATTAACTTGGTGCCTTAGGAATCTAGAAAACTTTGAGAGAACATTACGATAACACTGGAAAAAACACTCTACTAAGTGGCGCAAGGGGTTATCCTGGAGAGCCCGGGCATTGCGGCGGGTTCCGTTCTAAGGACCCGCACAAGCAAGAAAGAATCGCCGGAAGCGTGAACTGGCGATTTCAGTGTGTGCGATGGCCCAGACCGGCAATTCGCTCTTCACGCATCGCCAAACCTTGGCACTCCCCCCCCCCCCACCCATTTCTGCACACATGCGCGACCACCCTCACAGAAAAACCGGACCCGTTCTGCACATGCCTACGCTCGGACCACCCGTTCTGCAACATGCTCTAGACGACCTCGGTCCTGGCTCGTTTGCGCAGTGCAGACATGGCGGCCCCCTTCTCGTACCGCCATATCAGCGGATCCCGAAAAGTGGGCGCCGTGAAACGCGGGCCTGTCTGTTAAACCTCTGACTTGCAAATTCCAAAAAATACTATAGCCATCCAAAGTGTGAGAAAGTCCTCTGCCACCATCGAGACAACTGGTACTACACACAGGGTTCAAAACAAAGAACAGTGCAGACACTCACTGAAGTATATCAATACAAATTATATTGAATAACGCTTCGCGTACATAAATCATAATCATAGGCCTATCTGTGATCATCACTATGTTACACAAACAATCAAGTTGGAACACGGCAAGAACGGGACCCTCAAATGACAGTGTGGATGGTCTCACGGACGGAGTCTCCTTTCCCTTCACGGAATGTCTGGCACAATAATCACTATTTGAAATCGTGTAAGCGCTGGTATCTCTCCTTTTCTTCACTCTACAGCAGCACTATCAGTCCATTCAGGAGCATGCGCCTCGTCAGAGGAACCACCCCACGGCAGTGTAGAGCAAAAGTCCCAAATCGGAGATAGATTGAGGTACTCTTTTTCTACTAGTTAGTCCCACATGTAGCTCAATCAGTAATGGTAAGTCCACGTGTCGTAGGATCGCATAAAGAGACCCACACGATGCAATTGCCATTAGAATCAATATGTGCGTGCAACCTAGTTTTTGTGTTTACGTTCCACATAGTTAGTAAAACCGCCTAGTTGGGCGGTTACAACATAGAATGACTGACTTGTCACCACACCACAGGTGTTAGAGCTCTCAGGGTTTTTGCAAAGGCTTAATTAGCAGAAAAGAATATAATAAAATCAATATACTAGCGTTTCTTAGCTGTACCGCTACTTCTCACGGAACACACGGGTACCTGAAAATCTGAAGAAACCAGGGGCATGGGCAATTTGGCACCTCTGACCCTGGTCCCTCAATGCCACCCGCGGGTGACAGGCTCTGCACAGTATGGTGGGTCAAAGTGGACATCAATATAGACGCCATTGATCTCAGGACGCGTGGATACTTGTCCTTTTTCCCCCTCCTGTCCAAATGGTCTTGATACCTTCAGACACAGCCTCTGTGGCTTCGCTCTCCCAGTATGAGTCAGAACACGTGACACCCAAGTTGGTAGCCCACTGGTTACTCAGAACACTGGTCTCTGAAAGTCCCAGTCATTCCTGTGCACAAACAGATATGTTTTAAAACACTGGTTCAAAAATATACACTATTAAAACCACTGTCCATAACATATCCTGAGTCTTTTGGTGGTTATGGGAACAGATAAGAGCTGCACGTTTTTTCTTACTAGCCCATATTCCCACACTATAAATTACACTTAGGACTGGACTTGAAAGTCCACTCAACAACCTTGTAGATCATTGGAGTAACCCCCAGAACCCTATACGGTGTCTGGTGACCGGGGCATTACTGGGTATCGCCATTAACCTAGGGATCCCTTGACTGTTTCAGGGACAACCTCACTCCTTATGCCCCTTTACCTTTCTGGGCTGTTTGTGGAAGCAGGACCCTTAGGAGTGATGACCGCGCAGCGTTGTCAAGGGAGATTCCCTAGACAGGTGTGTCTACATCAGCCAGCATCCGACCGATTGTCTGGTGGGACATTTTTATGGGAACCAGCAACCGTGGGCCCTGACTAGATAGACACAATCTGACAACACTTTCAACCCCCTCCCCCAAGAAAAGAAAGACAGCAAAAAATAAACACAAAAAGAAAAAAAAAAAAAACACCCCCCCCCCCCCCACCCCCCACCCCCCCCCCCCCCCCCCCCCCCCCACCCCTGAAACTCATACCCACATCATAACCACAGCATCCCTGCTGTGCTGGCAATCCTGGAAAAGTAAAAACACAACAATTCTTATTGTCAGCATAAGTACAGGTAATGCTTTACAACAGTTGGGTCCAAGAGCTGACACTCCTGAACACCCAAACAATGATCAGAGTAACCAAACGGGGGTACTTCTTTTAACTGTATGGAGCCGGGCACCTCTTCGCTCACAAGGCCAAAAACTGCATATATAAACCAGTGTTAAGGAAAAAAAGGATCCCTTTTGTTTTTTCTCCAAATCAATATTCTAATCATATCCTCAAGCAACCATGAATGTTCAGACTGTAGGTTTTTATGTAGAGTAAACACATATAGAGTACAATGAACTAAATCTAAATCACTGTATTTGTCCGACACTCTACCCAACACATGTGGTAGTTATGTCTAAACTACAAATAGAGTTGCTTTTGTAGCTCGTAAATGTGTATAGTGTAATCTATCTGAAACACTGCAATTAATATAACAGTTTGAGATCAATCAGTATGTGTCAAAAACTCTCTGACTGAAAGCGCACGCCTGTAAATGAGAAGCGCCTCTGTGATTGCATAAATCGTAACGTGCTGATAACGCTGCTCCCCTCCTGAACGACTGTTGTTTTAAGATTTGTTTTTTTCAGTTCTCCTAGCGACAACCGTCCAAGAAGTGTTTTGGACCATAATTCTGACTCTGGTTCAAGGAATCACTTTATAATGGCTTGATTCTTCGCTGGACACCATCCAATTTGTAACTATGCACTGTTGAGGTCATCATGACTGCTCACCATGTTTCAAAAAATTAATTATTATTATCAAATAATTCTATTGTTAGATAAACCTACTGTGTCAGACCTATAATTACTCACATTTCATGAGAATTGAGTATGATTTTTTCGGCAAGATATAGATGAAAAATAAAGGGGTCCTGTTTTTTCCAGAACAGTATAATCTATAATATATATTATAAATATATATATATAGATATATATATATATAATAATATATATATTATGTAAATATAACTGTATGCTCTCTGCATGTCTTAGGCAGTCTTTGCACCCTGCCTTTCCCCATTATCACCCAGCATACAAGGCACCTTCCACGTCAGCAAGGATTCTGGGAATGACATGCAATGATCACACAGTGTCCTTTTGCCTTCACTGACACGGGTGCTCATGCATGTATTTCCCAGAATCCCTTGCGCATGGAGGCTGTATGCGTGGGATAATGGTAAAGGACGGGTTTGGCAGACCTGCCTAAGACATGCACATGAGCATACAGTATATTTGCATACTTTGCTTTCTGTGGAGGGTTTCTTGTCACTGTTTTTACTCACCAACTTAACTCAGTATATGTTGAGGCCATCCCCCTAGCCTCTTTGTCATACCCAGTTAAATCAACCCCACCTGGATGAGACCCATTAAGGTCGAAACTATCACCTTAACCCTGGCTGGCTCAAAGCGGTGACCATGCAGCACGCTGAAGCATAGGCACCATGTTAAAATGTTTTGAGGCAAAAGATGACACTTTGCCTCATGAATTGCTTCATTATTCCCCAGTCCCTGCGCAGTGGAACGTGCGTATGCTGCGGGTGTAATGGGGAAAGACAAGGCGAGGTTTCAACCTGTATAAGCACACATGCAGATGGCATACCAGTTATAATTTGATATTTGCCTTCCTGTGGGGGTTTTTACATTTTTTTTACTCACCCTAACTTAAGCTCAGTTTTGGTATATATTATATATACTATCATACTATATAATATTATAGTCAGATAAGCAGTTGTGCACTCCATAGGTGCTGAGACCACAGTTCAGTCCCATATAGAGATGTATTATACGGTACGTTCCAATGATGGTAAACAAGAGAAGCATCAATGTTGAGAAATCAGTGTATTAGTGAAAGCAAATACATCCAGAAACCAACGTTTCGGTCCTACATAATGAGGTACTAGTCCGCCTTTGTAGGACCGAAACGTTGGGTTTCTGATGTTAATTTTAGCTTCACTATACACTTTGTTTTCACATTGAGTGCTGGTCCTTGTTTACCAATCCTTGGAACGTAACGTTATACTGATATATATTATATATATAATAAGTAGTAGGTAGAAAGTAGTCCTACATCTAACATTAGCAACAAAGACACTCGGGGTGGTAATATGAAAAAGACTGTATCAGATATCAACGCACAACCATGGACCAACGTTTCGGTCCTCTGGGACCTGCATTACTCAGGGTGGTGCTGCAGGCCTGCTGCCTTACCTGGTCAGTTGTTCAATAAAGCTACTCTGTCAAAAACCCTGGATCTGTACGTCATTGCGCATATGCTGTCCGCACGATTCTCCCCTTCTCTCCCTAGCAGCAGCAGCCCTGCTCTATCCCTTCTATGGGGAAATCCACGAATTGGTACGTAGTTCCGGGAGAAGATGAAATACCGGACACATTAAATGTTCAAACACCCCCCCCCCCTCCCGCACACATTGTANNNCATACATGTCTGGTATTATCTCTCATTTTTTACCGGACAGAGTAACCAAATACCGGGATGTCCGGTTCATTGCCGGACATCTGGCAAACCTAGCGGTAACTGTCAATGTATTACTTCCTGATATAACACTTTATAAATAAAATAAATAAAAAAGTTAGTTTAGGCTAATTAAACACTTCATTTAAGGGAGTGAGTCTCCCAACATACCCCTATATATACATATAGCAGAAGGGGTAAATATTGTGATGCTTAGTGGATCTGTAGCGGGAGAGAAATGGATGGGGCAATGCTCTGCAGGACTCTTACAGGGAACCAGTTCCTGGGATCATTGTCTGTAGCTGATAAATTGCAGTAAAGGGATTAATAATGTGCTACACTACAGATCCCAAAGCCAGGAAGGGGTGAATTATTCCCTAGGCGGTCAGTGGTCAAGGCTGAGATGTCTCACAGCTCAAGAATGTGCCCTGAGGTTGCTGTGGTTACCGCTGGTGCTTTGCTGTTCCCAGCACCTGGACTGAGAGCAGGAGGGGGGAGGCAGCTCATACCTCTCTCCAACCTGTACATGTCACCTTACCTTTATACATTGAAGATTACAGGGGAGGTGTGGAAAGGTGGGGGGTTGGGAGTGGAGAGAAGATGTAATAACAGTATGCAGGGGCAAATTAAACCAGACAAAGGGGGAGGAGGGACAGGAACAGATCACAGACTCTGAGTCACCCCCGTAGGAATGTGTATGGAGGGGGGGGCCCAGGGCCTATTCACACAGGAGCTATCTCAACATGATGTATAGGCTTCCAGAGCAGAGTTCTGCTCCCATCCCCTTGAAAACAAACATAGCGTAAACACATAAAATCCTCTGACTTAATGGGTTCATGCATCAATTCCCAAGTCCATCACCCTGTCCTATCACACCTCCCCCAACACATTCCTATGTACATCCAAAGAGACGCTGGGCCCATTGGTCAAGCGGATTGTATAGACAGTGTATAAAAGTAGACAGAACAATGGCCGAGTATTCTTTGTTAAGATAAAGGATTTTTTTTTCTGCGAGATTCAACAACATGTTTATGTGAACCAGCAATATACTGGAGATATCGGACTGCCCTAAGATATTATCTGTGTTACTTTATCCCATCTCCATTAAGCATTGATATATTTGTGCTTTTCTACAGACCTGTGCAAACATTTGGTTACAAGTTGCTAGCTCAGGTCTGGTGGTTTAAACCAGTGGTGCGCAAAACGGGGGGTCGCGGTGCTTTACAGAGGCCCCGGGCTCTTCCCCACAACATTTAAATAAAATGCAGGGGGAAGAAGACCTCTGTATGCCTCTTACCCGGTCAAATGGCAACGTGTTGCCATGACAACACGTCCCATGAAGCTGCCGATGCCGGAGAAAAGGTAAGAGGGGGAGAGAGAAGTCAGGGGAGCACAAAGAAAAAGCTTTGCGCACCCCTGGTTTATACAATACCAAAAGGGAGAAAGGTAATAAAAAATATGAGATCTGCTGACATACTGTATGTGATCAAGTAAAAGCTCCCCTATCGCCTCCCCATTGTTCTATATAAGCATTTCCCTTACTGCTAAGTAAAAAGGTTAATGCAAAGTCGGCCCCCTGCACTAAGACAGGGGTCGCAAGACGGGCGCGAGCCACCCCCCCAAGCTCCCCTCCCCCCACTCTGCAGAACTTTCCGCATTGCCTCCCTTTGCTCCACTCCTCCTCATCGGCAGCTACAGAGTTAAGCACGAGGGGAGGAGCTAGTCATATAATACAGAAGGGAGGTTATATGTATGGGGTGCACCATGTAGCGGCGGGCCTGCCTGATGGAGCGGTGCATAGCGGGCCTGCCTGATGGAGCGGTGCATAGCGAGCCTGCCTGATGGAGCAGTGCATAGCAGGCCTGCCTGATGGAGCGGTGCATAGCGGGCCTGCCTGATGGAGCGGTGCATAGCGGGCCTGCCTGATGGAGAGGTGCATAGCGGGCCTGCCTGATGGAGCGGTGCATAGCGGGCCTGCCTGATGGAGCCATGGGTAGCGGCGGGCCTGCCTGATGGAGCCGTGGGTAGCGGCGGGCCTGCCTGACGGAGCGGTGCATAGTGGTGGCCTGCCTGACGGAGCGGTGTGTAGCAGTGGGTCGGTCTGACGGAGCGGTGTGTAGTGGCGGGCCTGCCTGATGGAGAGGTGCGTCGTGGCGGCCTGCCTGATGGAGAGGTGCGTAGTGGTGGGCCTGCCTGACGGAGGTGCGTAGTGGCGGCCTGCCTGACGGAGAGGTGCGTAGTGGCGGGCCTGCCTGACGGAGAGGTGCGTAGTGGCGGGCCTGCCTGACGGAGAGGTGCGTAGTGGCGGGCCTGCCTGACGGAGAGGTGCGTAGTGGCGGCCTGCCTGACGGAGAGGTGCGTAGTGGCGGGCCTGCCTGACGGAGAACTGTTTAGCAATATACAATTAAAATCCTTAAAAAGCACGCACACCACCTTGCGAATATTTTTTATCTAGATTTTTTTTTACATTATTAGACACTAAGGCGTCGATTTAGTGCTGAACCTCGCTAATTTTCATCAGGACAAACCAGGCGAACCACAGTTCCGCAAGATATACACATGTTTACTCACCGGTCCTCCCTCTTGGCCTAAATCTCCACACGGTTACGCAGGCCAAGTAGGAAGGCCGCACATCATTGGTTAGCACTTTAACAGAGAACTTGTCCTCTTGGCGCTGGCACTGCTCCTTCGACCGACCACTGCTATGCAACGGCTCCCTCAGGCATGGCGCCACTAACGCCCCTGCATATTTATATAGTATTATATGTATTATAGTATATACTTAAGAATACGTATATATTATATAATATTATTATATGGTTATCCGTTAGCACGTCCAGCGATTGGTAAGCAGAACAGCACTCAATGATTGAAACGAAAGTGTATTAGTGAAAGCAAAAATACATCCAAGAAGCCCAACGTTTCGGTCCTACAGATGGGAACTTATACATTCTTAGGACCGAAAACGTGGGGTTTCTCGGAGTATTTTTGCTTTCACTATCACTTTGAGTTTCAAATTGAGTTGCTGTCTCTTAGTTTACCAATCCTTGGAATGTAAATCGTTATAAAAAAAAAAATACATTTCTCTATATTGGAGTGCCCTGTGGCTTACAAGCAACCTATTGGGTGGCCCAACTGCCTTATCTGACTATAATATATATATATATAGTATATATAGATATATATATATATATATATATATATATATATTATATATAAATAGAGCCTTTAGTTACAGGACTTTACCATTTCTTTTTTTTTTCAGCAACAACAATGCATGAAAGTGGAAGGTTGTTTAGCCCTTGCAGTAGTCGATATCTGATTCATTATGAAAGAAAACTGAATACCAAGGCACTAGAATGGGATCTATCTAAAAGTTTAGGATTGGGCTGTTCAGAATAGTAAAAAAAAAAAAAAAACAATTTCATGAAGAGTATTTTTTGATGTTGCTTTTCGATGCCCAAATTGTATATTAAAGGTTGTAGATGTGACAAGATAGTGGATTTAATTAAATGCTTGGTTGAAAAATAACTGTTTAGCAAATCTACAATTAAAATCCTTTAAAGCACGCGACACCACCTTGCGAATATTTTTTATCTAGATTTTTTTGTACATTATTAGACTATGTAAGGGATCGATATTAGTGCGTGAACCCTCGCTAATTTTCATCAGGGACAAACCGGCGAACCACAGAGCCCCAAAAGAACTATCACCGCAGGTTTAAGACTCCACAGGTCACTCCTCCATCCTGGACAAGCGTAAATCCTCAGACGGTGTTCCGCAGGACCAAAATAGGAGACGCTCCGCAACCTAACATCAACTAGGTGGTAACAGCTTTAACAGGAAAGAAAGATTGTACCTCTTTAGGCCGCTCTGAATTAAGGCAAGGGCTGACAAGGTCAGAGTTATCCCGACCCAATGCTCACTGGCAAGGGACTCCAAAGCAGGAGAGGCCGCCACTTAACGCACCTTCTCCGTCAGCAAGGGCCCGCCAGACTACGCCACCTGCTACGTAACAAGAGCAAGGCCCGCCATACGGCACCTCTCCGTTGCAGGCAGGCCCGGCCATATCACGCACACTTTCCGTCAGGTCAACGGGCCAGCCCAAGTACGCACCTCTCTCCGTCAGGAAGGCCAGCCATCTACGCACACTCTCCGTTCAGGCAGGCCCGCCAGAACTACGCACCTGCTAGTCCAGAAGGCCCGCAATACGAACCTCTCCGTAGGCAGGCTCCCCACTACGCACCCCTCTCCCGTACAGCAGGCCCGCCACTACGAAAACTCTCTCCGTCAGGACGGCACGCAGCAAAAATTCGCAGCCTCTCCGTCCGGGAGGCGCCAATACGCAAACCACTGCGTGTCGAGGCAGGGCCCACACTCCTGAACTAGCCACCACTGCAATAAGGCAGGACCGCCAACGACGCCAACCTCTACATAAGAGCAAGGCCGCCAGGATAATACGCGCCTGGGCTGGTGAAGTTTTCACTAAAAGGAGGAGCATTAAAACATGTGAATGGCCCGTATCCTCTAGTGTTTTGCTCGAAATGTCGCTCTACCATCCGTCCATACCCCCGGGGTATGTCCAAGAACGCCCGCCATCTTTAGCCCACCTTTCTCCGACCAAACAAAATCGCTTGCTACCGCCATCGCAACGCCCGCCACCGAAGGATTCAAGACATTTTTTAATACAGTGCGTTACGGACCCGATAATGCATTAACGTTTACATTAATTTTATCTCACTCTTACACACCGCTCGTTGCAGACCGACCCCCACTGCTAAACACTCGCTCCGTCAGGCAAGGCCCACCACTATGCCACCGCTCGTCAGGCAGGACGCGCTAACCACGGCTCACACATCAGGCAGCCCCGCCTGCCTACTCATGGCTACACATCAGGGGCAGGCACCGTCTTATGGCACCACTCCTTCAGGCCAGGGGCCCACACTGCATCCTGTCTACGATAGGCCTGAGGCCCAAAGCCGCTAGATTGCACCGACTACCCGTCCGGCGGTAGGCTACCGCTCCCGCAATAATGCAACAAAAGCTCATCAGGCACGGCCCAAAATAGATGCAACCGCTGTCGATCAGGAGTCCCGCGATGACCTCTCTATCAAGAGACAGGACCCAATATGCACCGCCTCATCAGGACAAAGGACACCGCATAGATGGCACCCGCGATACATCAGGCAGGCCGCAGATAATGCACCGTCGCATCAGGCAGGCCACGCTAAGTTGCACCGTCATCCATCAGGCGAGGCCCGCGAGTGCATCCGATCCATACAGGCAGGCCCACTATGCACCCGACACTCCATTCAGCCAAGGTAGCCAGGCTATGCACCGCTCCAATCAGGCAGGCCCGCTATCGCACCGCTCCATCAGGCAAGCGGACCCGCTAGTGCACCGACTTCCACGAGCCGCATACGGCACGCTACGCCCCACCGCTCCATCAGGCCAGCGCCACGACGCTACGAATCGCTCAACCCTCAGGCAGGCCCGCTCAGGCCACCCGCTCACCATCAGGCAGGCCCAACCTTATCACCGATCCATCAGGCAGGCCCCCCCCCCCGCTATGCACCGATCCATCAAGGCCCAGGCCCCGCTATGCACCGCTCCATCAGGAGGCTTGCTATGGCATGCCCATACGCGAAGGCTACGTATGCATAATAAACAAACAGGGCGACGACCATTCAGGGCGGACCCGCTATGCAGCCCGCATCCAATCAGGAAGGACCAGCCGCACCGACTACCATGGCCTGCAACCCATACATTAACCCCGCTCTCTGTATATATGAATGCACTACTCTCCCCTCGTGCTTAACTCTGTACGCGCCGATGGAGGAGTGGAAGTGGAGCAAAGGCGAGGCAATGCGGAAAGTTTGGCAGAGTGCGGGGGAGGGCAGACTTGGGGGGGTGGGCTCCGCGACCGTTCTTGCGACCACCTTGTCTTAGTGCAGGGGCCTACTTATGTTCATTAACCTTTTTACTTAGCAGTAAAGGAATGCTATATACTAGTAACAATGGGGAGGCGAAGGGAGCTTTTTAACGTGTATCACATATCCAGTATGTCCAGACAGATCTACATATGTTTACCTTTCTCCCTTTTGGTATTGTTATAAACAGGGGTGCGCAAAGCTTCTTTTTGTGCGTCCCCTGACTCTCTCTATCCCCTACTACCTTTATCTCCGGCCATCGGCAGCTTCATGGGACGGGGTGTTGTCATGGGGGCAACGGAACGTTTGCCATTCTGACCGGGGTAAGAGCATACCGATGCTTCTTTCTTCACCCTGCTTTTATTTAATGTTGTGTGGGAAGACCGGGGCCTCTGTAAAGCACGCGACCACCCGTTTGCCGCACAACTGTTAAAACCCACCAGACCTGAGCTAGCAACTTTGTAACCAAATGTTGCGACAGGTCTGTACAGAAAAGCACAATATACAATGATTATGGAGTGGGAATAAAAGTAACACAGATGATATCGTATGGGCAGTCCGATATATCAAGTTATTACTTGCTGGTTCACATAACAATGTTTTGAATCTCGCAGAACAAAAAAATCCCTTTATCTAACAAAAGAATATCTCGGCGCATTGTTCCTGTATCCTACTTTTATAAATGTTCTATACAATCCCGCTTGACCAATGGGCCGCGTCTCTTTGGAGGTACATAGTAATGTGTTGGGGGAGGTGGATAGGACAGCGGTGATGGACTTGTGGAATTGATGCATGAACCCATTAAGTGTCATGAGATTTATTGTTTACGTATGTTTGTTTCAATGGGGATTAGAGAGCAGAACTAGCGCTCTGGGGTTCGCCTATACAATCATGTGAGATAGCTCCTGTGCTGATATAGGCCTTGGGGTGCCCCCCATCCCCATACACAACTTTCCTACTGCGGAGGTGACTCAGTAGGCTGGGAATCATGTTCACTGTCCTTCCTAACCCTTGTACGTTGTTTTTTTAATTCGCCAACTGATATTCCAATGTTCATTACACAGCTCTGGTCTCTCCCCCACTACCAACCCCACCACCACTCTTCCAACACCTCCCGGTAATCCTTCAATGTTAAACTGGTAATTGGGACAAGGGTCACCGGTTGGAGAGCACACGGTTGTGAGTAGCCTCCCCCCCTCCTGGCTCTCAGTCCAGGTGTCTGGGCACAGCCAAAGACACCAGCGGGAACCCAATCAGCAAAACCTCAGGGCACAGTCTTGAGCTGATGGAACATATGTAAGGCTACTTGACACATGACAAGCCTCAGGGAATAATTCACCCTCCTGGTCGTTGGGGGATCTGTGGTTATATGTGTTGTTACTCTGCCCTAACTCTTCCTATCACTCTCTACAATCACTCCCCAAGTTCCATTTAACTGCTGCTGGGATGGTACAAAGTCCTTTGACACAATGTTGATAAGAACAAATGTTCAATATACCTGTCCTCCCTTTCAGCATCAATTTTATGGCAGAATCAGCTTCATAGTTGGCCCCCCACTGTCTGTATATGGACCTCCGTAAGAAGTTATTTTTAAAAAACATTTATCATTTTAGATATAATATTTGTATTAACAAGATATACAAACTGTTTCAATCATAGTTAACATCGCTAAGAAAATCGACTGCTTTAGCAAAGACATAGATGAGAAATTCAGACTTCTAATACTTTTGTTACTGTTTTTTTACCCACTTTAACTTTATGGTGTTTGGTTAAGAAATGACACATATCACCCACTTTGCTGCGATCCAGTCCCATGTCACGTTGGGAAGGTGAAGAAGGAAAAACGGAGCACTATATCCAGCAACAGAAGAACAACCAGGAAGCGTTCCCATGTATTAAGCTAATTTAATGGAATCAGAGTTGAATACAACACACACCAACGCGTTTCGGACTATTGATAGTCCTTTATCAAGGTGATAAAGGACTATCAATAGTCCGAAACGCATTGGTGTGTGTTGTATTCAACTCTGATTCCATTAAATTAGCTTAATACATGGGAACGCTTCCTGGTGGTTCTTCTGTTGCTGGATATAGTGCTCCGTTTTTCCTTCTTCACCTTCCTGATGTCTATTCACTGACGGAGGCACATTCAACCCTGGGCCACTGGATCTACAAAAAGGACAAATTACTACAAGAACCCCAAGTGAGTCTGTTCCAGTTTGACCCCTGTCAATTTATGTCGCAATGAAATAGGATGTTTATTCTACTGGTCACCGGCAGGTGCAAATGATTTATCCTTACTGCTGTGTTGAGTGGGATCATTTCTAAACCAGGTTACATCCTTTCGGACATTTAAATAGTATATGGTTGTCTTAATCCAGGCATTATTCTGCTACCACAGTTTTTTCTTTAGAGCACCATACAACACGCTTTTTTATACCATGTCACGTTGCTTTAAAATGTTTCAAAATAAAATACTTCTACTACATACATAGACAATACAATACCACTATTGGCATAACCGCAGTGAGACAAACACTGTCCTCATTAGCACCTGATTTACAGCAACAGGTATAGCAAGTCAGAACTGGTACTGCGGCTTCTGAATTGCTAGACAACTAAAACCATTAATAAAAATGATTATTAGTTTAGGGTGCGTCTTAACAAGACATACCAGTTTACGATAAATCGTTATAGCAGTTGTGCAAACCGGCAGGGTAGGCTCACGGTCTTTGGTTACTGAATGGAAAGGTTTATTGTACCATCATCATCAACTCATAACTCATGCCAAGATGGATTATAGAAAAATGTATCTTAAAGCGGCAATACATGGCGGGTTTTTTTCTTCCATCATTTTTTCCTTTTTTTGTAATATAGGATTGAAGCAGGGGGTCTCCGGACCCCCTGCTCCCGGGGGTACTTGCCTCCATAAATCGGTGCTGGTAGCCACTCCTGAGCTCACATTATAACTGATTTTCAATGCTCCCAGGCTCTGCGGACTAATAGGTAGCTGTGACGTCTCCCAGTGCAGCTTCCTGTTGCCTTAGGCCTCGGGCATGGTCAGCGCTTATGCGCTGACCCGTGCTGAGCCGCGCTGCTGCTCGGCACTGAGCCCCTGCAGCCGCAATGAGAGCGGCTTTAGCAGGGGCTCGCGCACGCTTGCGGCAGCGTGTGTCTCACCGAGTCTTCAGATTTTCCTGCTTGCCGGAGCGCAGGGCCGGTCACGTGAGCGGTTCGCCCAATGAGGGCGAACCAGCTCCGTGACGTCACTGGCCCGCCCCCGACACGCCCACGGACGGCGCGCTGAGTAATGCCAGGGAAAGCACCGCTTTCCCTGAGCCTCAGCGCGCCTCCGCACTCGGCAAACAACTATGTCCGAGGCCTTATGTGACGCGGGAACATTAAACTGCACAAAACTGTAGGAGATACCGGCACCCCCTTCGGAGGTAAGCATCTCCAGAAGCAGGGGGTCCCCAGAGCTGAAATTAGTGGGGTCCAGCTCTGGAGAGAATGAAAAAAAACCGGTATGGATTGCTCCTTTAATGGGATTGTGCTGACCGTAACTCTTTTATAGTTTATGATCCACACTTACACATATCACATATTAATTACCTGTTGCTCACCGACCTACATGAATCTGTTTCTTAAGAATCAGAACTGTTATAAAAATAATGGCATGTTCTTGCTCAATTAACAGGCGTCTAGGAAAAATAAAAAACACAATTATCTGTGATCTGTGCCCCGCCCATCATAGGAGAGAGCCTGGTGTTATAATACAACTACAGTAAAGACAGATTGCAAAGACCTCGGTAAGAGTGGGACAGCTTAATATACATCAGTAACCTAGAGATGCAATGTTACATTTAATCACACTGTTTAACCTTCTCAGTGTGTTTTGGCATTTACAGACCAGGCTTTGCTGTCTTGTGTGACAATCTCTGCCTATAATCAATGATTTTAGACCACACAGGGCGGACGCTCTAAATTTTACAGCCATATGTCAAATCTCACTCCCTGGAGTAAGCCGGTACTGATAACAGGGTCCCAGCTCAGCAGGGAACGTCTTTTAAATGACATATGTCTGACTGTTGGTCTGATCATCTTTCGGCATACTGTATATGTTAATCATACTAGACAACTTGTCCTTATTATCAAGGAGACTTAAAACAATGTTTTATATGTTTTCTATTACATTCCTATGAAAAAATCGTAGATGGCGGTGCAGCTGCCTTGGAGGAAGATATGAACCAAGACTGCCAGCCTAATAAGTACAAAAATGTATTAGTGGCACATTAAAAACAGCAAAGTAACACTCTTATTACATTCCTAATAAAAGGTCCCTCCCATACAATGCAAGATAATGTATGAGTCAGAGATCTTCCTCAATTTCCTTCCAGGTATCCATAGTAAGAGCTTTCCAATTCACACACCACTATCAATCATGGTTGTCAACTGTCTTCTAAGGATAAACATTAATTTTAAAATAGCTGTAGTCCCACCCACCTCTACCTGTCTACCAATAGGTGGTAAGCAGGAAACCTATTGGCAGTGAGGCTGGGTAAACATTGAGGCTTCATTAACTTGGCCAGTTTTCCAAAAGTGATCAAACAGCTACTGAAAAAAATCTTCTCAAGCTTTGGTGGTCGGAAAAACATTCAGGAAGAGTCAACATACAATTTTCCCCATACAGCACGACAAGAGTTAAACAAAGAGGCAAGGCTCTTTGCAACCCAAATAATAAAAAAAGGTTTGTACTGGAAGAATACAAAATGTATTATTGTGTATTCTTTAAATGTCGCTTTCTTTGACGAAACTGCAAGTCCTTCGCACACACAGGCTGCAACACGCAAACACACACCACAGCCCACACATGCCTACACACACACACACACACACACATACACACACACACAAACTGTACATGACCAACATCCATGCTGGGCCATTGCTGCAATATGGAGACAGCAGAGGGCACCCTACACTGACTCTTTAGTCCAGAAGTTTAGACCATTTCTGTTTACTTAATATATTTAACAAAGAAGGACACCTTGAGATTAATATCCGGTACATACCGGGTTACATCATAGAAACAAGTCACAGACATGCATTAAGGATTACGCACATTCAGCTATTATAAATATGACCAAAGTAGAGCATGACTTTCAGATTCCTCCGTATACCGTGCTGCTTCAGCCATCCCACCTAAATCCCAATAAAACACTGACGTCAATTTCCCACCATCTACTTTGGCTGGCAAGGACAGCCCGCCACCAGTGAAACTAATATATGCCTACAATCGTCTCTGCACCCCATCAAGAGCCAGCGCCCACTCAATACCGTCATGAAAACCCAAGTTAAAAATATATCTTCCTCACAAACTTAGAAACCGCTGAATTCACTTGACCTTGGACCCTGCAAGGAAGCTCCCCCTGCCTCCCAGCAACCCACATATGAGCAAATAAACACACAGCGAAGGTCTGGAGGTACAATGGCAGAGACTTTTATTGAAACAAATAATAAACCCCGGTAAGTGCCAACCCTGGCAGGGTGCTCACTCCATGGTAAAGGCCAATGGTACCTAAACCATGACCCGCAAGACCAACCAAGCCAGGCACCCCACCGTCCTGTTTTTACAGGTGAGGGGAGCGCAGAGTATTTATTCACAGCTGGAGTGGGCTAAAGAACGGGTGCGCACTCTCATCCAGGGAGGGATATATATGAAAGCAAAAAAGAACACAATAGTGTAACACAATATACAAAAGGAGTGAAAATTCAAATAAAACTCAGAAGTAATCCTACTCACAATCTGTGCGAGTGGTAAAAGCCTTGTGGTTGTTAAAGAGTAACCAACTTGGGTATCAGATGGTCAGGAAAATCGGAGGAAGATTTTCAGGATATGGAAGAGAGAACGCAGATATCTAGTGCAGATTGTTTATTCAACAAAATATTTAAAAAGTATCAGAAGCACTCACAAACATAGGTGGGTTTTGAGCATTGGGGCCAATTGTGTTATTTTTTGTTTTCATATATATCCCTCCCTGGATGAGAGTGTGCACCCGTTATTTTGCCCACATTGTCTATGGATTTGGATTAAATCCATCTCAGGATCAGCACCCATCACAGGACAGTATTCATACTGTACCTTTTACCTCCACCTTATCTATATCATTTATTATACAGTATTTGTGCTCGATCTCTGTCTGCATATTCACAGCCGGAGTATGTAAAAGATAAAGAACACACAATAGTGCAACCAATGCAAATAAGGTCTAGATCTGTATATACTTTGTGTCAGTACACTCATAGATTGTCATATGGTATGAGGCATATCAGTCTCAATATCTCTCTGACTGGAGCATGGGGTGGCTGGAGGTCAGATAGGTTCGTGTGTGGATGAAGCAACAATCTTCTGATTCAATTCATGCAAAAGTAGAGAGAACTCTCATGACATAATATGCAAAAAAGATGTATTGTATACAACAGGAAGTAAAAACTCACATTCACATGTGTGATCGGCGCATTGTATGGGGTGTTTTCTTCTCCCTGGTGTCTCTGTGGGTGGAGCGTCTGCTTCCTCCGCGTTGCACCGGAAGTGATGTCTCTACTCCGGGCGGAAGTGCTAGTTGGTATGACGCGACTCCTCCAGTGGCCAGGACTTCAGGAAACGTAAATGCGCAGTAGAAGGATCAAAGGAGGATGGATTCTACGCGTTTCGCTATTCGCTTCTTCAGGAATCACGACCTAGCCGTTAGGGAGACTGGGCTCCAGGGAATCACACAAAGGTGCACTGCCCACTTGCCACCCCCACCCACCACAGGGCTTTTCTGCACCCTAGAGCCCTAGTCTGGCGATGTTAAAGTGCACTTACCCCCCTTGCTACCAAACAGACAGTCGCTGTGCAAAAGGAATTCACATGCCTTGAAATACCCACCTCAGCCATGTGAGACATCAAAGTCTTTCCTTAATTTAATTCTTGTTTTTTTAAAGAAACATCAAATACAACCATCAACAATATAACAGTATAACTATACAACTGTAACGCTATCAGCATAAGCGATGGGAGGGCGGGAAACATCCTAGCAGGGAGAGGACCAGATATCCTGCCCCTGCCCAGGATTTGAATCCTCCAGACCCTCCCTCTCCCGCACATCACTCCCTGAGGCCTCTCTAGCGCTGAGCGGGCAGCGCTTGCGGCGGTTACTTACATATATTGATATATGACTGCTGCCATGCTGTAAAATGGTCTGCAGTTGTCTCTCCTGTTGGCAGTAAACCTGGTAAGTTACAGGGGTGCCAGCAGTAATTATGGAGGTTTGCCCTCACACCCTGGTGAGGTGTCCTATGTATGGATGGGAGTGGCTACATACTCTGAGTCCACCGTTAGTGACATCAGAGATGTGCCTGTTTCCTGAGGTATATAAGGCACAGCACTGCCCAAAGTTAGTGCGTTGGAGGAAGGAATAAGTCTGTGTTGAGACTTGTGAATGGAGGGCCCACTAGTGCAGTAACTAGTGGCCCATTTCTACATCAAGTAGCATCAAGCCTGATAAGGCCACACTGTGTCCAGGGACCTGGCACAGGGGTGATCTCCCTGCGGGGAGAGGGGATCCCACTCCATTGGGAGGGCGTACCTTTTCAAGGGACAGTACGGCAAGATGTGCGGCTGAGATAACCGCTGCAAGGGGCAATCTGCCCATACTATCGTCAATAAAGATGCCCTGTTCAAAGACAACCCCACTGTGTGAGTGTGAAGTTACACTCCAGTGGAAGGGAAGAAGGAGTTCCTCATCAGAACCAACTCCCTGCGGACGCAGAGAGCCTGATGAGGTGGAGGCGCTGCACTTGATATAGGTAGGACTCACACACACTACCTCAGCTGCCTGTCTGGATTGGCAGTCCCTGAACACCATCATGCGGGAGACTCAGGAGTCCTGTTGCCAACAGGTGAACCACCAGACACGACCATGTAATGGGGGCTGGATAAACCACAGGGGCCAATATGAGATTGGGTGGGTCAGACTAGAGGGAATACCCGTTACATGACATATATTGATATATGTAAGTCCCCGCTTACGCGGTGTGCATGGCACTCGTGCGCAGGCACACCCGCTCACCCGCGATCGGTGCTTAGATAAACAAAAAACTATACTTAACCGCGCTCAACTACCCGCAATGCCCCCCCCCCCTCTACCCCGCGTACAAGCAGGACACCCGGCGCTCATGCTTGGAGCGCCCAAGCATGAGCGCACACAGCGCCAGCGAGGACTCAGCCTGACGCGGTGGGGGAGCATGGGGAGGGAAGGGTCAGAGCATGGTCAGGCAGCAGAAAAATGGGGGAGGAGCTTGGCCCCGGTGGTCATGGGTCCCGTCGCCAAAGGGCCTACAGGCTGCCTGCCTTCTACTCCCTTCAACCTCTATGCAGTTCCTCGCATCTCTCCAAAAAACTCTAGGTGTCATCTCTGATCATTCAAGTAGAGGAACAAAGTTCATCAATAGTGCTCAAAATGACTATAGAAAAATGGTTATAATAATGTCCATATATATTCTTGATTGAAGATGGATTGATGCAGGCCTCTAATGTGAATGTGAGTAATGGGTATGTAGGTGAGCGTTGTGTATTGGACATATATATGAAAGTCCCAGGGGTGCTGTGAATGGAGAATAATTAGCTCCACCACATCACTCCTAATGAGGACAATGTCACACACGCTTGCAACCACCTTAATGTATACCTTCCAAAATGAAATAACAGGTAAAACTCACATGAGAAAGGCCTGTCTTCTTCTTGTTGATGGCGTGCATCCAGAAAGGCAGTAGATAGATGAGTATTCTGCAGGAAGCAGTGTGTCAGGGCACAGTCATAAATGATCAGAATAACATCTTGTGATTAAAAGGTTTTCTTTATTCGAACATCATGGTGCAGACAGAAAAATGGAGGGTAGCTCTTACGCGTTTCACGCCTTGTTGGCGCTTCGTCTGATCACACTAAACGTATGTTATTAAACACGGCCAGAATTCTGGACAGACCATATTTGATTGTGTTGATCAGCAATACCACCGACAGGTGTGGAGAGCTGGGGCAGTTATTCCAGGCCTGTAGGCTGCGGGGGGGTCCGGCCGGCCACCCATCCATTGGTGACAGTTGGACCTGACCGCTTGCCGGGCCCCAGCTGTCCCGCTGCCACACAGTGTCCGGTTGCCGGGCCACAGATTTCATCCCCCGCTGCAGCAGGTGTCTCTCGCCGCTGTTGTTGCGGCCTCCCATGCAGGCCCCGCTCCCGCCCCCGCGCCGGACATTCGGTGGCTTGTATGCACTCACGCGATAGGAGGTGATGTGAGGTACAGGTGGGGTGGTGAGGTACAGGTGGGGTGGAGGTGGGGAGGTTCAAGTGAGGTGGAGGTGGGGAGGTACAAGTGGGGTGGAGGTGGGGAGGTACAAGTGGGGTGGTGGTGGGGAGGTACAAGTGGGGTGGAGGTGGGGAGGTACACATGGGGTGGGGTGGGGAGGTACACGTGGGGTGGGGGTGAGGTACATGTGGGGTGGGGTGAGGTACAAGTGGGGTGGGGGTGAGGTACAAGTGGGGTGGAGGTGAGGTACAAGGAGGGATGTGAGGTACAAGAATGAGTAGGTACAAAGTGGGGGTGATGTGAGGTACAAGGGGGGGGGGTTGGTGTGAGGTAGGTACAGGGGGGGTGGGGGTTTGATGTGAGGTACAAGGGGGGGGTTGGGTATGTGAGGTACAAGGGGAGGGTTGATGTGAGGTACAAGGGGGGGTTGATGTGAGGTACAAGGGGGGGTTGATGTGGTACGGGGTGATGTGAGGACAAGGGGGGGGGGTTTTATGTGAGTACACAAGGGGGGGTGTTAGTTGAGGTTCAAGGGGGGGGTTGATGTGAGGTACAAGGGGGCTGGGAGTGGTGATGTGACGTACAGGGGGCGGTGATGTGAGGTACAAGGAGGGGGATGGTGTGATGTGAGGTACAGGAGGGGGGGTGAGTGACGTACAAGGGGGGGGGTGAAGTGGAGGTACAAGGGGGGGAGGTGATGTGTATGGTAACAAGGGGGGCTTGTGAGGTGATGTGAGGTACAAGGGGGGGTGAGGGGTGATGTGAGGTACAAGGGGGGGAAAGGTGACTGATGTTGAGAGGGTGGAAGGTGTGTGATCACCAAGTTGGGAGGGAGGTTGATGTCAGGTACAGGGGGGGGGGGTGTTGCAATTTGTGTGTGTTGCGTTTTGTATGTGGGAGTGGGGGTAATTATTGTGGGGGAGATTGAGGGAGCGGGATTAAGTGAAAGGGGGTAATTAAATGATAGTGGAGAGAGGGAATGGGGGAGATTGAGAGAAATACACGTGGAGAGGGAAAAATAGAGTTCGTGTCTCACGAGGGCTTACCACCGGGCCTCTTGTTGAACGCCTTATCTCCAGCAGTTCAGGTAGAAAGTGAGTCCAAATTAGTACCCTAACCCCACACCATCTTACCCTGAGCGTTCCTAGCCCAAGAATCCTACTATACAGCCTTCCTTCCCGAAATATGTATGAGTGTCTGACAGTCCATATCGATGGAACTGGTTTTCTCTGCTTTAAAAACACTACCAAACAAAAATTACTTAACTGACCAAATTAGGGCGGACATAAATATTATAGCGTTTTGACTCCCAACACCCAAATGAGCCACTTCTATTGCAGCTCCAATTAGAAAATAATGCGTGCCAAAATCATTAGGCACTCATCCAACTTACCCAAACCCATAATCAAAACGCTATTAAACTGACATCTCGTCAAGGGCAAATCGTCTCGTTAACCAACAATGAACACTCCCCTTGTGGTCTAACATCTAAATATACCTTAGCTAAACCTACGGGGCAACATGAACCAATGTGTCAGTCTTTGACCTGGGAACAAAAAAAATTCTTCCAACACTATAACATCCTTCCTTTGAATTAGCCCTACTTTTTCCTAATCCGCACAGCACCAAAGAAGGCAAAAAGCGTATGGCACGAAATAATGCCACTTTAAAACTTGAATAACATGCCTTCTTCATAAGGCTGCGTCCCTGCTGGCGCTGACCGCGCTCATGCTTGAGTGGTGACATCACCAACTCTCCAAGCATGAGCGCTGGTGTCCTGCGAATTTTGCGAGCGCGGGGGGTTGCATGGGGGGCCTATTTAGCGCACTTCGAACACTCTTTTTTTACTTCCATAGTGCCAAGCTTGGGAGAGCGTGCGTGCCCACGCACGAGCGCACGCTGCGTGAGCAGAGATGTGAGAATTCACTTTGCACAAAGTGAACTTGGCAAGCACCGCCCGCTTAGCGCTAGAGGGGACGCAGCCTTAATCCCAAGAGCCTATTCAATAAACCAAACATAAGCGGCCTTTTCACATCATAACTAACTGCATGTTTCTTCCAACCTTCCACCAACTTTCCGATGAAAAACTCTTTTGTTACATTCCCCCCACCCCAGCAATTTCATAAAGAAGGCAAGCCCCGCCAGTTTCCTGTCCACCATATTTCCCGATCCCCCATCATTACACAACTGACAGATACATTAACAACGCCCAGAACATGCTGTATTATCTTTTATCCCATCATGCATCCGTTAGCAATAAAATGTCCTTATTATGTACCTCCTGCCTACACAATCTGCCATTGTAATTCTTCAGAAAAGTTTGCCATATCCTTAAACCCTCTCATCGCCTTTTTTACCCAAATAAAGTGTTCTTTGCCCCTATCGTGGCTAACGAGAAGCCTCTACAGAATACTCTTCCCTCCCATGGGCATAATTCTGCATGCGAACGCCAAATGCTCTAGCAACCATTGCAATTGCTTTAGAGTCAGTTTCTTAGACCCTTTTACTTTATCCTCTTGTTCCGTTAACTTGATTAACTTCTCTTTCAGCAACCTGAACACCATTCACTGTGTATCAATTTCGATACCCAAGAACGACAACACAGTAGTGGGGCCCTCCATCTTATGAGGTTTTTTTGGCCAACAACGCCCCGTGTCCAACCTCTTTAACCATTTCCACTGCACTGTCAAAAGATGTATAAGACACCTTAAAAAACTCCTTATCAATCCCGTCATTAACTACATTCTCCTTGGGATATGAAAGATGGTGAATCAACCTGAACTTAGCTCTTTCCTTTTTGGGAACTAAACCCAGTAGAGATATTCTCTGATTATCCAAAGGTGAATTAACAAACATGCATGCCATTCTCCCCAATTCCACATCTCTCAATAACTTCGCCTGAACCAACCTTTTATTCTGACAAACCAGCTTCAAATTCCCAGAGAAATAAGTGTGCTGCTTTTCCTCATGAAATAAAAAGGAATAAAAAAACCTGATAACACATTTCTCAGTCTTTGACTGAGCCACTGATTGAGCCACCTGTGCTAACGCTGGGATATCTTTAATACCTGACCTGTTAGAAGGGGGAGGGAGGGTCTTGAGGACTGGAGTTTAGCACCTCTGGTTTAAAGTTGTTTCCCTAAAGTTGCTGCTCCTTCAAGCTCTGGCTCGGTTGAATAACCTGGAACAGAGCGGTGGGTTATGTGTTATTGGCAGGACTGCAAGTGATTTGGAGTATGGAGCTTGTACAGTGAATATTGCTGTGCACAGAATTTCACAGCCCCAATTAATCTTTGCCCTGAAGAGCTTAACGCTGCGGCCATGGTGCCGCAGACCGCGCGTCTGCACACTGAGCAAACAGACTGCCTTAAGGCAGTGTTCACGTCCATGCGGCGTGCGGGCGCCTGCAAGCGGGAGGGGGCACGTGTTGCGCAAGAAATCAGTTCAAACTGATTTCTTGGCGTGACAGGCCGGTCACGTGAGCGGTTCGCCCAATAAGGGCGAGCCTGCTCCGTGACACCCCTAGGAACGCCCCCCACGGCCCCTCCACCATGGCCAGGGAAAGCACCCCCTTACCTCACAGCCTCCACACGCTTCAGCGCGGGCGAAGGCACCATGGCCCCAGCCTAACATTGGATTGTTTCTGTGTGTGTGGCAAAGGGAGTTCCCCTGGGTCACAAGGAAGTTACACTGTTTCTTTAATCACATACTCCAACTTCGGAGCTAAGCAAATACTTGGCCACTCCTCTCCTCCAGTAAGTAATAACGTATAATACTAGTATTCCTAGTAATCATGGCAGGTACACAGCATTAAGCAGCACTTTGATGCACTAAGCGATTGCAAAATACATGGGCCTAGATTCACTAAACAGTGATAAACTTCAGTCAATATCACAACCAGTAAAAAAAAAAATATATAACGTACAGATAACGCTTTATTCACTAACATTTCTATCTTCATAAAATATGTGTGATATAAAAATAAATGACGCTAAATATTGCGAGTGAAAATGGCGGACAAATTATGTAAAAAAAAATCTTGCTCAAGGGATAGCAGAAACTAATTTAACAGCAAAAATAAATACTTTACGCACATCCAAATTCACTAAAACCTAACTTTTCATTATAATTAACCCTTTGTTAATACTTATATATCATTATAATTGGGGTTTAGTTACATAGTGTGGCCAAAGTATGAAAAGTTTGCCCACAACGCCAAGGTAATCCTAGATCAGACAAGGCCTAAATGTAATTGTTTTTTAACCCTTTGGGTGCCCTATAGACATTGCTACTACGTCATGTGGTCAGGCACCCCATGGGCCCATGTCGTAGCAGCCATCTCATAATGTACCTGCTCATTTTTCTAGGGGAGATCGCGTTCTGCTTTCCTGAGCACCGCAGAATGCGATCTTTCAGGAAGTGGAATGAAAGAGGAGGACTCCTCCCCATCCTCTCCGTGACTGGTGACGGAGCTCTCATGTGAGGCAAAGGGAGATGCAGGAGGAATTCGGCTCAGACGAGATGATAAAGAAATCATTAAACTATGTTAGAACCACCTGATCTGGGGTTAACTAATCTTGGCACGATGGACAATCTTTTCGTACGGGGCCAAAATCTGTAACTAAAAGTCCAATTGGAATAAAAGTTAAAGATATACAGGTTATAATGTAGCATGATATCAGTAATTGTATTTTATGTCTTTATTTGTATAGCGCCATTAATGTACATAGCGCTTCACAGTAGTAATACACGTGGTAGTCGTATAAATAACAAATAATATAAATAACGTCATGGGAATAAGTGCTTCAGACATAAACGTAACATTTAGAAAGAGGAGTCCCTGCTCCGAGGAGCTTACAATCTAATTGGTATTTAGGAGGAACGTACAGAGACAGGTGGAGGGCATTTTGGTAAGAGTATTTGTAGGGGGGCAAGCTTTGTATCATGTGTCTAGTAATATCTACGGTACTACTCATATGCTTCTTTAAGCAAGTAATAGGAAAGTTTAATCAGGATGACATGTTTAGTTTTAGTGAATTTGAATGTGAGTGGATCTTTTGCCTTTAGTTGTTTTGGTCACACCACAATAGTACTCCTCCAAATTATTGACAAAAAAAACTCCTGTATGTACTTGGTGAGCGTACCATAAAAACAGTCTACCAATTTATTGCATACATGGAAAAAAAGGAATCTGTGGTGGAGCCCCACAGATGGAGAGACCCTATATTTCGCACATCGTGTGTAGTAGATCAATATATAATGTATTTTTAATCTATATTATAGTTAAAAAGATAGGAGACATACAACTGTGCTCACGATATTCTGATAGTAGATTTCTAAAACACAAAAAATAAATAAACACAAAGTGTGACATAGACTGACGTGATAGTTATAATGGAAAACAGGCTAAACAATTATTTGGGAGCAGCCTATGAGAAAGAGTAATCTTGTAATACGTAGAACAAATAATTCCTTCCAAGGAACTATATATTTAGATTGAGCTTCTGTCTCTAGTGCTCTGGTGTAGAGTATTTGGTAGAAATAGTCACCATTCGGAATTCCTGTAATAGCTGCCAGAGCAAATAGTAATAGGTGATTATATTGGTGAGTGGCTACATTGATGGTAATTGAGCTAATTTTTTCTCTGTTCTCGCTCATTTGCTTCCCATAGAACCAATATTTTCATTATGTTTTTCAAGTTTCAGATATTTTTATATGTTTGTAATAAATATTGGTTACACTTTTTTTAATATATTTTTTATAGTTTTTAAATATGTTTATCAATTGTTGAGAATTATATTGTCTAATCCATATAGAGGTGGAATTATGGAAACGTATATTGTTGTTAATTCATCTCCTTTGCAATATCAATATGTATACACATTTTTTAAGTTTTGTATAAGCCAATTGGTTGAGGACAGTAACACCCATTCTTAATTGCACATTATACCTACCAATCTCTGTTCACAGAGGGATTTAAATAGTACACATTGTTATTACTCATTCATTCCCTGATGAAGTAGCATCTGCTACAAAATGCGTTGGATGATACTGTGTACTTGATATTTCTCCCTTATGTATGTGAAGCTATAGATCCATTTATTTAGCTTTTTAACTGATTATCACTAAATGCTGCTTGCGATTGCCCGCATATCTCTGGCTATTCCAGGACGGTGATGTCACTCTCGTGTGTCTCTGCCTGAGCCGCTCACCGATCGAAGGTGATTCCAGCTACACCTGTTTGGTCGAGTGGAGTCTGTGTGTGCGTCTTGGACCAGGAGCGGGTGCTTTCCCCTACTGGAGCAGACGTCTTCATTGCTGCACTGACTGTGCCATTACCTACCTGCACCGATACATCAGCCCAACCGGGCTTCCCTGTGAGGGTTCGGCTACCTTGGCAATTCCTGGCGGTTTTTACACCTCAGTGTTTTTAATTCATGTTTTTGCTGTGCATGCATTTACCTCCTACTCACTAAACAATCTTTTTTGATGAGAGTTTGCGCTTGTCTTCTTTCTTTATTCTCAGTTCCTGATGTTGAGACATCCACTTCGATAAACAGCAACTCTCTTCCATTCAAGGGAAGATTTTTCCTATCACATTTTTGCAATGTATTGACATATTATTTTATTGTTTAACATTTTGTATATCATTATTTACCTTAACACTTCACTTTACCACCTCACTATATAGTTTTGAGCGCACTATATATTTTTTTTCACCATAGATTAAACATTACTTGCTGCCCCCTTGAAGGGGGTAGGGCTGGTGGTTAAATATATGAATACGTTGTTGATTGTTAATATCACGTATGTTTTTGTTTAGCACCTATTCTATGTTGACTAGTCTTATCTCACCTCTGTATATAGTGGCCATTATATACATAAGCTAGACCGACATAATGCCAACCTGGGGTCGGTTGTCTGATAACACCAAGTAACTGAGTTTATTGAATAGCATATGTATAGGTACTTCGGTGTCAATTGCTAATTTTCAGGTTAATTCCCTTGTTTTCCAATACATTTAGCTGACATAGTTAAAATATGCATTTTTTATGCAATAACATGTTAATGAATGACCTGACACCTTAACACCTGCTGTGCAGTAGATAACGTATCTTTCTAAAACTGCATACCACTCATTTCTAGTCAAGAAACCTAATTTACTGTGTTTTTTCCCCTTGGCAACAGTGCCAGGTGACAAACAGCCCTCAACTACACAAACAAACCTTCACACATCCCACAGGTCCTTCTGGGTCATCATGGGATTTGCTATAGACCTGAGGATTGTTGAGCCTATGTGTGTGAGTTTCTCTGTTCAGCGTCATGGGGACACCATAGGTTTAACACTGACTTGTAGACTGGAGGAGTAGGGAGTCCAGCATTCCAGACAGATACATCTGCTGGGAATCCATGCCCAACTTTTTAACCCTATCCTTGCAGAGCCAAACACCAGATACTACAAATGCTATGTGGTTGGGAATGGGTTAATAAAGTATGTATCTATGTCTTTATTTATATAGCACCATTAATGTACATAGCGCTTCACAGCAGTAATACACGTGACAATCATATAAATACCAATTGATACAAATAACACATAATGGGAATAAGTACTTCAGGCATAAAAGTAACATTTAGGAAAAGGAGTCCCTGCTCACGTACAGAGACAGTAGGAGAGCGTTCTGTTAAGTGCGTCTGCAGGGGGCCAAGGTTTATGTATGAGGTGTATAGTATCAGCCATGGAGCTACGCATATGCTTCCTTAAGCAGGTGTGTTTTAAGGTGGGTCTTAAGGGTGGATAAAGTGAACCATCAGGCACATACAGCTGGAATTGAAAGTATGGAAAATCACTGGGATTGGAAGAGAAAGACCAAACCACGTTACCTCTTTATTGTAGGCACTTACAATTATTTCGGCAATAAGTGGCATATGAGCAAGAAACATGTTGGAAAGCTACACTACTACTGTAGGTGTTGTGTGCAGTGTACTTAGGCAGAGATATATACAGATGTAGCCAACGTAATTGCAACCTGTGGCGCGCTGCAGCAGGACATACACAACGCGTGAGCGGGAGAAGAAGCCATTGTTTTGAGTCAGCTACGCGTGGGAAGGGGGTGAAGCTATCGCACCACCGCACCCGCAGTTTTCAATAATATTGGCTCCATCTGTATATAAATAAAGAACACTGTGGGGTTTATATAGCATATCAGAGAGATGGGGTTAATGGGGAAACCATTGCAGAGCACTGGAAATGGGGGTTGCTGTTCGAGATTATTTGGCATGGAGACAAACATAATGGGTCAATGAGGAAACACTCTGCAGATCTCCGAAATCTCTAACGGTGGGCTAACGAAAGGGTGATGATAATATTGTAATAGTACTGTGTACAAAGAAGGGAGAATCAATTCCCACAGATCTCGCAATATGCTTTTTGGTTGTGGAGGCACATTGAGGTAAAGTGACTTGCTCCAGTTTAAATGAAGCGGACACCAGGTTCGCTCAGTAACTATTCGGAGCTGCAGTGTGCATGGGGCAAACTGCGCATTGGGACCGCCCTCTATCATGAAAAGTGGAGAATATATTGGGTGCCCGTGTAATTGCCCACTGGGATTACCAGGACATGGTTGTTCTTGACATCCTGTTTTGTGCCCCCTTTTCACAAGGCTACTACTTCAGGATTATGATCATTGTGCAGCAGGCAAGGGGTTAATGCATACATTCCCCAGATAGCAGGGCTGGAAAATTAAGTGCTTTCAGGAGTAAATTTCCCATCTAAAATCCCATGCATACAAACAAAGGGGGGGGAGACTTTATGTGAAACCAACAGAAATGTGAAACCTTAGCAAACTGGCTGAGACCAGCTTTTCACTCCCTGCCCAGTCAGTATCTGCAACTCATCCCCTCCCCATCCCCTCCCCCTTTGGCCACCAATGCATTTTTCTTCCCAGCTGTAGCACACCTTACTGCCCTTCACCAAGGCACCCTCCGGGGCTCCTTATTATCCCATGTAATACACCTTATTGCACCCCTGCACACCTTTCTGCTTCCTCCACTTTACTGCCACCTCTAACACACCTTCATTAACATGTCCCTAACTAAGACACCTGCCCAACTTCAACATATAGTACTTGAGACTTCCCACCAATAACCTCCTCACTGCCCTCTACAAAGCATCTTACTGCTCCCTCCAACACACCTTACTGCATTGCGTGAGGCTGCATATAAACAAAGTATATGTATATATCGAGCTAGCATAAGCCAAAAAAACACTTAAAGACGTACGTAACAAAGACTGGGTAACAAATCAAGCATGGAAACATACTTGCTTGAGCCAGATATGGGTGATATGGGTGAAATTAAGCGGCTATAAGGACTGTAAAACACACATTAAAGGAGCAGTCCCACTTCTCCCCTCCCTTTTGTTGCATGGATGGAAAGCAGGGGGTCCGTGGAGCTCTCTCATGTTACTCTCAGCTACGCAAGCCCCATTGTTCCCGAGATAGATACCGTGAAAGGTGCCGCCTGTACTTCTTTAAATGTAAATCCTCTGCGTCATGGGGGCAGCGAAACATGGGAAAATTAAACTGCCATTTTGTTTCCCCTGGAGGTAAGTATCGCGGGAACCAGGATATCTCCAGAGCTGAAATTAAAATGGTTCAGTTCTGGGGACCCCCTGCTTTTTCCCCATGTAAAGATGAGTTGCTGGCCCCTTGTAGATACACTTACCAGAACACCCTCATTCTGTCTCTGTAAATTAGATTGTAAGCGCTACGGGGCAGGGACTCCTTTTCCTATTGTTTTCTGTCTGAAACACTTATCCCTATTCTGTGTTATAATATTATGTCACGTGTATTGTAAAGCGCTATGTATTTATTATTTTATTTATGTATAAAATGTTTTACCAAGAAGTAATACATTGAGAGTTACCTCTCGTTTTCAAGTATGTCCTGGGCACAGAGTTATGATGATAAATACATGGTTACATTAAGTGAACAGGGTTATACATTATATATAAAGCCATTGCATGAACAGTTAGTGATAATATATGTTATTGGCGTATGCAACAGTTACAGATCAGATTAAAATGTGAGAGCTTTAGTTTTTAATCTGTTTTTGTTTTGAAAGAACTTAGACTGGTGGCGGCTGTGAGAGTCTCAGGTAGATTGTTCCAGTTGTGAGGTGCACGGTATGAGAAAGAGGAACTTCCAGATACTTTGTTAAACCTTGAGACAGTGAACAGTTTTTTGGAGCCAGATCTTAGGCGAGAAGTGCTGTGTGTGATATGAAATGTTCTTTCGTCGTGCCAATAAAGCTTATTTGATTGAATTTTTTAGGGTGAGGTGCTTGTTCAGATAGGTGCTATGTAAATCCATGTACCAGTATGGCGCTATATAGATAAAGATATACATACATAGATACTTTCCAAAATGTAAAGATTTGTAAAAATGTTTAACATATTAAACATGATACTGACAATTGATTACTTTGGTCCTACATGAGAATGCTCCTCATACAGGCTCCAATCAAATGAATGAGACTAAAATCTTCTATAGCATGAGGACGCTGCTTTACAGCATATTGAATATTGCCTTTTGTGGACTCAAAATAATTTGCTTTAATAGTCTGCATTTACTTTCCCTTTTCACTCTATTTAGAAGCAGCAAAATATTAAAAATCCTATGTGTTTTTCGTTTTTAAATAAATCAGTTCAGTTGTGTTAGATAACACTTGCTGAATCCCCCCCTCCCATTTTTAGTGCACTTTTTAGTGCCATTTTTTTTATTAGTTTTAATGTACTCTTTTTTGATTGCGATAGTAAGCTTTGGCACAGCTCTCCTTGAGCCCTGCCCCCTCCCCAGCAGTGGAATGGCATTTGCAACACATTATCACAAACAGGAAAGTGTTGCTGTGTTCCCAACAGGAGACTGTATCTGAGGTGAAAGCTGTAACAATGTTGCCCTTGGTAATATAAGTATATATTGCAGCTGTTGCATTTCACTGACAGAAGAATTGATTCAGCAGCCATTTATTTAGCCCCAAGAGCAGTATATTCACCAAATCGATCACAGGAAAACAGATTGATCGTCAGCTTAGGTAATTAGGCTTAATGAAAAGTAATCAAATGCTGCCTATTGACACACAACAATACAAAATCTCCAGATTGATGTTGATATAAATAATTGCTTTGCTGAAATTTTCAATAGTCTATTGCTCTTAAGAGCAATCCACTCGTTGCTCCTACCCCTTCTTTTTATACATGGGTGGTTAGCAGGGGGTCAGTTCCAGCCCTAGGAACACCCTGGTTCCCAAGACCCCAGGAAAGGTGCCACCGGTTACTTGGCGGTATTTAAATCCTTGCATCTCATGGGAAGCTGCCAGAGATTCCTATTGACCTGTGTAACGCGGGAGATTTAAATAACACCATTTTGGTTCCCTTGGTGAGGGGGGCGGGGGACGCTACAGGCTAACAAGAAACAGGGGGAACTGCTCCTTTAATTAGTCAATACTAAAGCAGTCTATATTGTGTATTCTGTGAACTTCTGTGTTGGACATTCACGCATATACCAAACATGTATTAAATATATCTTAAGTCAATATGTTGCACCAGTTGTTTACGTATCATTCGAGGTGGTTTCTTTGTAAATCCCCTATGTGCTGCTATACAGGAATTGGACTCATTGTATACGAGATACAATACAAATAGGAATAAGTGGATAATACCAACAACAAAAAAAGTAAATATTAAGGAAAATCCCTGAGACAAACGACTTACAATCTAACTGATAGAAAGAATACAAGGTAAAAGAGATTGCTAACTAGTGTTTAAAAAGAGTGCAAGCTTTCAGGACCACAAATATCCCTTCTTCAGGACAGGTTTCCTCAAAACACATCCCTTTGGAGAAGCAACCAAGCTCTCTCCTACAAGCCTTCACCACGCCGGGGGTCTTTATACCCCCAGTTTCCACCTAGCCTGGTGTCATCCCTCTCCCATTCCTTTTAGACTTCTCTGAGCAGGACCCTAATTACCCGCTGCATCGTGTTTTAAGGTGTTACCCACTGCATCGTGTTTTAAAGCTGCAGTTCAGACAATATCCTGCAATAAATATGTTCTGTAGTAAGAAAAAATACTTTTAGCATTTTCTGTTTTTAAAAAAACAACATTGAAATACCAATTTTCTTGTATTCTATTTTAACAGCCATTTGCTAAGGCACTGCCCCTTCATGTCCTGTCACAAACCCAGGCACACCCCTCTGTCAGCACTGCCCTCCCTCTAGCACATGTCAGTGCAGGAGTGCTCATGAATATTCATGAGCTTCCACTGACTGACAGAAGCAGAAGAAAAACATATGCCAGCTCTAATGATGTCACCAAATTTCGCCGATCAATACATGGAGAACGAATTGACCTGCAGCTATACAGTTCTTTAGGTAATTAGAGATTGCCCACATGAAACTATTGAAGTAAAAAAATAAATTAAAAAAAAAAAAGACTGAACTGCAGCTTTAAGGTGTATGTGTTTTGTTTTCATTTTGTCCTTACAAGTTCATACTTCGCTGTGGAATATGTTGGCAACATATTAAAAAAAGATAATAATAATTATTATTATGTAGGTTAAGACAGGGGTTCTCATTTGCAGTCCACAAGCCCTCTTACCCCCCTCCCCTGCACCCCCAACAGGTCAGGTTTTCAGGATATCCCTGCTTCAGCACAGGCAGCTCAATCAGGGGCTCAGGCAAAGCGGTTTCATAATTTAACCCTTTCCTGCCATATGGGCCTGTAACTCACTGCAACATGTGTTTAATAACATTGCAAATTTTGCCCGAAAACCTAACTTAATAAAACTAAACCTAACTTAATAAAACTAAACCTAACTTAATAAAACTAAACCTAACTTAATAAAACTAAACCTAACTTAATAAAAGCGCAAAGACTAACACGGAAAAAAAATATATAGTTGATACTGATTTTAATTAAGACTGATTAATAAGCTTGTATCTAAGGGAGGAAATCATTCTGGAACAGTTCCTGTGATCAGAGCTAAGACAGATAGAAAGCAATATTTCTCCCAAACAATAAGGTTTCAGGAGAACAAAAGCAAAGAAAAAGCAATTTGTACAAAAACAATAGGGAGATTTCCGCACCTTAATCCCACAGCTGGATAAATAAAGGATAGGATTCATCTGCTGGGAAAGGAATCCAGGAGAAATGAAGGGGATTTTAATCTGTCCCATCTTGTTCGCCCTACCAGGCTGAAAGAGCAGTAGTGGAAGGAACGCTGGGTGAACTCAACTTGAATCCTGGTGTCTGCTCCTTGTTACCATGAGCAAGTCACTTTATATCCCTGTGCCTCAGGCACCAAATCTAGATGGTAAAGTCATTAGGGCAGGGGCTCAAAATTCAGTGCACAGCGCTGTGTAAACTGCCTGCTACTTATGGGGGAAAGTTGGATAGCACACTATAGGCTGAGTCCCCGTGGTCACGGCGGTGCACGCTACGGCGTGCGTGCCACACAGCACAGCCCTCTATGGGGCAGGCCCGGTGGGTGTGTGTGTGTGTGTGTGGGTGCACAAAGTGCTGTGACGCGTACGCTGGCAGGGAAGACAAGAATGTTGTCTTCCAGTGCCACAACGCGGTCACATGGTGGCGCGCAGCCCATGGCAGGGCAGATATGCCCTGTCATGGCCGTGCCCCCATCATGGCCCCGCCCCCCACGCTTCTAGCTCTCTCCCCTACAGACCGCCGATCGCGGCTGTAGTCTCTGCGCGCGCCGCCTTGCCGCCAGGCACGCGTGCAGCAGGGAGGACTGGGGCCGTAGTCTTACTGTGCTCATTTTGTAAAGCTCTGCGTACACAAGGGGCACTATGTAAATAAAATTGTACATGCGTAGTGTGAACAAGCTGAAACAGATAAAAGTACATACACTTTTCCTGTGTTCTTTTCACAACAGATTAATGCTGTACGTTTATATTTATTCGACTGTGAGATTAGGGTGGGCAAATCTCCCAGTACTGTCTCTTTGCATGTTATCTCTTTCAGGGGTTGTTGTTGTTATATGTTCTAGTATAATGTGTGGGCTGAGCACACAGGACTCCAGCTGTTGCTGCTTTGTTCTCCCTCACATCCACTCAAGAGAGGGGCGGGTGTTTGGGATCTTACAGTAACACCCCCCCTGCAGAGTGTCTCATCAAAACCATTTGATTTGTGAAAAAATAGGTAGTATCACACCTTGTGTTAGGCCAGCAATAGTTTATAGTGTAAATTCAAAGATGGGTGGGTAGCTGTGCTGGTCTTTTCTTCCATGTAGTAACAAAGGAGGGAGAGGGAGTAGGGGATGATACCTCTAATTGGACCAAGAAGTAGTTGGTATGTTACAAGCTTTCGTACCTCTCAGGGTTCTTCATCGGGTGTGGCAGAAATACAGAAGCACAATATTGGAGCGGCTCAGTGAGTAAAGACAATGACACTGAGTGTGGAGAGGGGAGCCTGGTTCCAAATCCCGGTGTCAGCTCCTTGTGGCCTTGGGAAAGTCACTTTATCTCCCTGTGCCTCAGGCACCAAAAACATAGATTGTAAGCTCTACGGGGCAGGGACGTGGGCCTGCAAAAATGATATGTTCAGCGCTGCATACACAGTAAGCACTGTACATTAAAAAACAACTATTATTATATTATATACAGTGTATGATATCTGGTTACAATGGGTGTTGACAGGAAGTGGGAAATAAGATAAGGTAGAAACAGCTTGTGACTTTAGGCAAGTCACTTTATCTCCCTGTGCCTCAGGCAACAAAACATAGATTGTAAGCTCCACGGGGGGACCTGTGCCTGCAAAATGTCTCTGTAAAGTGCTACGTAAAACTAGCAGCGCTATACAAGAACATGCTTATTATTATTATTATTATTATTAACAGCTAGCCTAGTGTGAAAATGAACAGTAGACATAAAAGGCTTTACTCTATTGAAATCCAAAGGCGACCTAGACAGTAAGGAGACGTGAGGGGGAAGTGCAATGGGACAAGACAGTGTATGTGTATTATGCTAATAATAATGATATACTATTTGTAGTATGAGGCTTTACAGTGGCAGTTGGGAGAGCATATGCAATTTAGGAACATATGTTGTTATTTTTTATGTAAAAGGGATGGATATGGAATCAAAAAGCCTGAAAATAAACACAAATATGCTTACACAGGAATGTGTGAAAGGTGACAGAGGAGTAATATGTGATGATTCTAAACACACAAAAACACACACAAACACACACAAACACACAGGGATGGAAAAATCCCGGGTGCGCCTCGGCACCTATGCTGTAGCGTAGCACTGACTGACCTAGAAGAATGAGATGGGATGAAGCATACATGGAAGAATCCAGACAATCTTCAAGGGAAATTTACACTGTGCCTCAAGAGGAAAGTTTGGGACCTGTGCATTCCGCCTTTGCTCACATATGGATGTGAAACTGGAACCCAAAATGTGAAAATAATTCAGAAGCTTCAGACAACTCAAAGAAGTATGGAGAGATGTATAAGGCCATGTTTATAGTGCCGCCGACGTGACCGGTTACGTCACCCGTCGCCACTGGTTTAGTTGACGTCATGAAGGGGGCGGGCAGAGTGCAGTAGGCGCTCTGTGATTGGTGTAGAGACAGTCATATGTCGCGACTGTCTCTTCCAAAATCAAATTGCAATGGCTTCCAAATTTTTTGTAGCTCTGTCACTCCATCACGCTTACTATAAGCGCATGCAACGAATTCTATGTATTTGTTTTGGCGCGACGTCGCGTCGCTGTCGCCGGGCACTATAAGCACAGCCTAATGGGTATTACCTGAAGAGACAGCAAAGAATGGATGGGTTCGAGGGCAAAAGTCTGTGACATCAACATCACACATGAAGAAATTAAAATGGCAGTAGGCCAGACATATGCAAGAAGAAATGACCATCGTTGGGCAAAGATGGAACTCAACTGGCTTCCAAGGAAAATGAAAAGACAAAGATGACGACAATGTAAGATGGAAGGATGAAACCAGAAAATTTGTTGGAGCAACATGGAGAAGAAGAGCTTCCAACCGCAGTACCTGAAATATATATATATATGTACCTGTAATGAAACATGTAGTTGTAAGCAATATATGTTGTAAATTACGAGACAACTATATTTCAGTGGTCAGAACATGTGTACAACATGAACAATGTCCTGGATTGACCTATTGGACCCTGAATACGCTGTAACCCACAATCATAAAATATTCCTGAGTGCTATTAGAGTTTGAGCTGTTATTCATACAACAAACAAAATCCCAGCAAATCCCTTTATCTCTCAATGCCACATAAAAACCTGCATCATTAGCTATAAACTATAGTGTTCTGGTGGGTTAAAAGGGTGACAAGAAACACACACAGGTGTCTGAATAAAAAAAAAATTATGGCATCTACATTTCTTAAACATTTGAGACGAAGGTCTAGGGACATTATTTTAGAAAGATTTAAGCACAATGTATACTGTAAAGAGAGCAGAATAGAGAATAAAAAGAAAGTGGAACTGTACGTTTCTAAATAAAAAGGACGAGGTATTGTAGGTGTGAAAATAAAAAAAACATAGTGGTACTCTGCTCTCTTAGTACCATCACCACCACTGCATCCACAGGTCTCCTAATCTGCTTCGGTCATAGGTTCCCCACCTGTGCTTCATCCATTTTCTCATTACTCTGTTCAAAAGATGGGATCTTTATGTTCAACCCGAAGCAAACAAAAAAAAATAACGTTAAATGCCTCCCATGGACCGCAATGTACGGGCAGATCCTAACTCACAGTAATAACAGCAGGAGAGGCTTACTGCGGCAATATAAAGCAACGCGTCACTGGCTCCTTGGGGCATCAAGGGGGTGTTTGGGATATTTCTCACTTCATCTCTTTAGAATAAATAGCTTTTTGGGACCCCAAGACAATCTGTATTTTACTTCTGTTCTAATGCTCCAAAGTAGGAGCTTCTCTCAGAAACGTCTCCCTCCCAGGACCCTCCCAGGGTCAACGGACAAAAAGAATTGACATTATGGAAGGTACTAACTTTTATCAATGAGATTCCATTGAAGTCTATGCCGAAGCTAAAAAAACAGTGAAAATGACTCAAAATTAGTAAGACTGACTCAAATCTGTGAGATTGGCCCAAAATCATTGAGACTGGCTCAAAATCTGTGAGACTGACTCAAAATCTGTGAGACTGACCCAAAATCTGTAAGACTGACCCAAAATCTGTGAGACTGACCCAAAATCTGTGAGACTGACCCAAAATCTGTGAGACTGACCCAAAATCTGTGAGACTGACCCCAAATCTGTGAAGTTCACTTAAAAGCAATTGTTAGGTCTCTTCTCTGTGGTTGGGAATAGTTACAGGATACTTTCAGGAGGTTTGAAAAGAATTTCCATTGAAAGTAGTAAGCTGACCCCCACCCTCCCCTCCTCATTTGATCCAGAGGGGGAAGGTAACACACTCCTCAGGAGATTTAGTTTTTTCAAACAATGCAATCTGGGAAACCATCTTATAATAGTGTACAGCAGGGCCCCGCTTTTCGGCGATTTTCGCTTTACGGCAGGTCCTCAGAACGGAACCCGCCGTATTAGTGTGGCCTTCCTGTATCTACACACAGTAACCACATTAACCCTGTGTGGATTTTCACATGAACGCTTTGCCTGCTGGCATGAACTACAGTGTGTGGTTTTGTTAACTCCTACATTGCCAATGACCCTCAGAGCATTGGTACACCCAGCAGTCCAATTGTTACTCCAAATAAAAAGGTATCACCTAATACTTCAGTACTCATTTATTTTGCCCTGTCCCAGCTGAGTTAACACTACTTCTTCTATTTAATTGAAAAACTGTAAAGAAGGAGAAGACAGAACTCCATAATCCTCCTACACACATACAATGTCAGAGCGGAATGTAAGATTGTGCAACTTGCACCAAACCTCAGTAGAACTGTCTGCCCAGTATATCAGCACCTGTCACAGACTGAGAGACTCCCACTAAACTCAACATCCCTGTAGGTATGTATTACCCATGTATTGTGTTAACATTATACACTACCCCCTGTTATTCATGCTTTGGCAATACTGAATTGTTCTTCTGTCATGCCAACAAAGCTGATTTGATTTGATACTTAGATTCATGATGTGCAGTTTGTTTTTCTTTGTAGTCCTGTTCAGTGATGTCCCAGGAGTTATTCATTAACCTGTGATCACACGGAAACTCCAAACGAAGCTAGTGGGCGTTTCCAGGAATAGTAGCACAGTTTAATAAATAACAGTCATGTTGTATTATGGTTCGAAGTTTTTTTTTTTGTACAGATCACAGCTCCATAGCTCACTAAGGATTACACTGATAGAGAAGAAAAGATGGCTACAAACACACTCTCCTAGAGTAGTCATCTTTCCTTAACCCTCTTCCATACTATTATACAAAATTAGATCATCGCTTCATTGTTACCCCTCCACAGCATGACAAGTGCAAAGTATCACAATTGTAACCCTTTAGAGGAGCAATATATTTAATACCCTACATTTGTGTTTTAAAAAAATAATAATTTCTGTAGTATTAGATAATACTTACTACTTTTTTTTATTCCACTCAATGCTATTTTAATGAGGTTTAATATACTGATTGTCCTTTGTATGTATGTATGTATGTATGTATGTATGTATGTATGTATGTATGTATGTACGTCTTTATTTGTATAGTGCCACACATAGCGCTTCACAGCAGTAATAGTTACAATCATATAAATAATAAGATATAAATAACATATAATAAGATATAAATAACACAAATGGAAGAAGGCTTTAGACTTAAAAGTAACATTTCTTAAAAGGAGTCCCTGCTCCAAAGCTTACAATCTAATTGATTTCTATAGCAGATTTTAGCCCACCTCCCAAGTAGTGCAAAATATTTGCAACAGTTTCCTGTTTGTTATCATTTGTTGCCAATATTCCCAGCAATTTGAGCTGTAAACTGTAACAATAGATAATGTTACCTTAGTAATACAAGAATACATTGTAGCTGCTGAGTTACACTGACTGAAGGATTGATTGAAACTGAAAGACAGCCATTAAGTGAACCCTGGGAAGCAGGAGCTTTGCTTATCAATGACGAGAGAAAGAATCCACCAGCAGCTTAGGTAATTAATTTTCAATAAAGGTAATCAAAGGCTGCATATATGAAAGTGCCACTTGGACTTCTTCTTTGAGAGCCAGAGGGACAACAATGTATTGTTTCACGTCCAATACATCCCTGCCCCTCTGGCCTGGAGCAGTTCATCCCGCACCCCATCCCCGTTTTACATGGGTAGGAAGTAGGGTGTCCTTGTGTCTGAGCAGCGTTAATTTCCGCCCAGCAGACCTCCCGATTCCCAGAATACATATTATGAATGGTAGCACCGGTAATTCTGTGTATTTAAATGCCCCCTGTCACACAGGCCAATAGGAATGATGCCCTGGCTTCCTATTGGTCCATGTGACGTGGGAGATTTAAACCGCCATTTTGTTTTCGATGGAGGGGATGGTACCGATGCTAGCTATGTATCTCAGGAACCAACCATGTTAAAAAACTAAGGGTGGGATAGGTAAAAATAAATTTTAGGGGCAAACTGCCCCTGAAAGGGGTCAGTGTCCCACTGTAAGAGATCTGCAGAACATTGGTCTGTTAATCTTTTCTGATTCAGACAGGGGTTCACATGGTGTTGTTCCATGAACTAGTTTTCAAAAACCACTTCCCCACATCCAGTAACCGCTCTAGATCTGCAACAATCAACGCACAGTTTCTAAGGCCGACGGTGATTACTATTCTCAGTGGAGATAAGCTGTGTGCAAAGATTTCCACCCCGAGGTGACTGTGTGATGTGAAGCCAGGAAAATGATCTAGGGTGTGGCAGCTCAGAAGCGCCGCTGGGCCTAGACGTGAAACGGAAATCCTAGAACAGGTGCAGCAGACCTCTACCTGTGTGAATCATCATTAACCAGTTCTACTTCACCCAGTGCTTACTCTGCACAACAGTCAGTGCTGATACCGCTTCCCCACTGGCAGCACTAAACCATTACAGCTATAGTGAATGTGGTAATCCATTGACAGAAATAGTATTACGGCATTTGCTACAGCAAGCATCTCTATGAATAAGCCCTATACTGTTACCTACACTATACACTGCAGCCTTATATTGCTCCCTACCTTTTACCTTCCCTGATCTATCCACTTACACCACTCACTGCATTTACTGTATCACAAATCCAGCACTCTATCAGGCTGCAGTCTCTGCAGTCAGCCCCCTCACTTTGCCACTATTCTATATGCTGTGAAGCCGCTTCCCTCTGCTGGAGAAGAGAAGAGCTCCTTTCAAGTGAATGGGACTAAAATCTTCTCCAGCACAGAGAAGTGCACCACAGCATATTGCACAGGGGCAGATAATCTTGAAAGTTTCTCAATAATCATTACTCCCTATCAGACCCTCCAAAGCCCTTCCACAGCCAGCACTCTTACAATCTTCTTTTAAACATGCCCACAGCTATCACTCAATTCCTACAGCTCCCTTACAGTCAGGGGTCATACTGTACATACAATATTCCCTGCAGCTCCCTTACAGTCAGGGCTCATACACACAATATTCCCTGCAGCTCCCTTACAGTCAGTGGTCATACACACAATATTCCCTGCAGCTCCCTTACAGTCAGTGCTCATACACAATATTCCCTGCAGCTCCCTTACAGTCAGTGCTCATACACACAATATTCCCTGCACCCTCCCTACAGCGGCTCATACACACAATTTCCTGCACCTCCCTTAGTCAGGGTCATACACACAATATTCCCTGCACCTCCCTTACAGTCAGTGCTCATACAGTACACACAATATTCCCTGCAGCTCCCTTACAGTCAGGGCTCCTACACACAATATTCCCTGCAGCTCCCTTACAGTCAGTGGTCATACACACAATATTCCCTGCAGCTCCCTTACAGTCAGTGCTCATACACACAATATTCCCTGCACCTCCCTTACAGCCAGGGCTCATACACACAATATTCCCTGCACCTCCCTTAGAGTCAGGGCTCATACACACAATATTCCCTGCACCTCCCTTACAGTCAGTGCTCATACAGTACACACAATATTCCCTGCAGCTCCCTTACAGTCAGGGCTCCTACACACAATATTCCCTGCAGCTCCCTTACAGTCAGTGGTCATACACACAATATTCCCTGCAGTTCCCTTGCAGTCAGGGCTCATACTGTACATACAATATTCCCTGCAGTTCCCTTGCAGTCAGGGCTCATACTATACATACAATATTCCCTGCAGCTCCCTAAGGCCAGCTCCCCAGTGGCCGCTGCGGTGCGCTTTGGCGTGCGCGCCACACACCACAGCACAGTCCTTTATAGCACAGGCCCCAGTGGCCATGTGTGTGTGGGCACGCAAAGAGCTGTGACGCGTATGCTGGCAGAGAAGACAAGAATTCTGTCTTCCCGTGCCATGACGTGATCACGTGGTCGGCATGCACCAATCAATCGAAGGGCATATATGCCCGTTCATGGCCGTGCGGCCCCACCCCCTATGCACCCCTAGAGCTCCCCTACAGATCGCCGATCATGGCTGTAGTCAGTGCATGCACGGCCATGCCACCAGGCGCGCAAGCAGCAGGGAAGACAGGGGCCATGGCCTCTGGCTGCGATTCTAGATAGCGCGACGGCGCGTGCAATTTCACGCGCTGATAGAACAAAGCGCAGCAGCTATTACGGGCCGGCCATAGTGCGCGCGGGCGCGATGCAGAGCGACCACGCGACAGATTTTTAAAAACAAACTATTTTGTTTATTCGCCTGGCGGCCATGTCACGGCCGCATCACGTGAGCAGTTCAGCGAATGAGGGGGAACCAGCGTGGGGATGGGTCTGCCACGCCTCCCATTCGCCTCCCCAATCGCTGCAAGCTCAGTTCACTCAACGCTCGGGTGACAGGCGCGCGTGACGCAATGCGCTCTGTTGCGCGTGCCTACTATAACCCTAGCCTAACAGTCAGTGCTCATAGATGCAATATTTCCTGCAGTTCTGCTGCATGCTACAATGTTGATAAGCAAGGCTTAATGTATTGTTTTCGGGGCTATGTTCTTATTTCTTTGCAGGACTTTTTGTCAGGGGGAACGCGCTGGAACGCAGTTCTTGTACCTTCTTTCATAGACCACATGGTTAATTTCGTAGCATTAATGTGCTAATCTAAAAAAAAACTATAAAACAATTAGAATGTAATAATTATTCTTTACAAAAATAATAACCGATAGCTTCAAAACGATTTTGAAATACGAATAAATGTGTCTATTATTGCGCATGTCCAAGAATAATCCCCCCTCCTCCCCCGTCCCATCCTCACCGTCCCGCGCATTTTTTTCTAGAAAAAACACAGTTTCTGTGTAAAAACATGAGGCTGGGCATGTGTGTGAAATGACAATATAAGTTGCTTTGGGGTTTGATATAATGTATTTTAGTAGTATGTTGTGTCGTGGCTGTCTGAGTTTACTTGCATGATAAATAACCTACTTTTCTAACTTTTCCACATGCAACCCAGGCAAAGTAGAGCTTTGATATTGTGTTATTCGGACTCATGGTGTACAGTGTGTTGTATTATCTAGTGCTTTATTTAGCACAGTGTGTCATTTGTTGGTGAGTAATGGTTGTTCTATATCCTGTTGTGTTCTCTGTGAAAGTAACACATTTGTGTAAGCACTATGTGGTTAAGAAAATACAGGTATAAGCAGGTAGGAATGAAGCCTTTCTCCCTTCCCCCAGACATCCCCGCCCTGTCAATCCTGGATTGGCAGAGAGCAGGACCCAAGCTGGGAGGACGGCATTGTTACAGCCCCCTCCCCTCTGCTGAGCCTTATGTATAAATCACTCTAACCAGAGAGGGACTGACTGAGTAGCCTGCAGCCCCTTGCTAGTGATCTGTGTGAGTCTATTTGTCTATCTCTGTTTTCCAGCCATGAGTTACTCTCGCTCTGTCTATTCTTCTTCCTCTATGGTAGGTGGGGGAGCCTACCGCCCCCTGAGCTCTGCCCCCCGCTTTGTGCCAGGCAGCTCTGCCAGTATACATGCTGGTGCAGGGGGCTCAGGTTCCCGGATCTCTGTGTCCAGGGTGTCCACTGTTGGGTCTGGGTTCGGCGGAGGCTATGGTGGCTATGGTGGGGTGGCTGGACTTGGTCTGGTTGGTGGAGCCCAGAATGAGAAGGAGACCATGCAGGGGCTGAATGACCGTCTGGCATCGTACCTGGACAAGGTGCGCAGCCTAGAGTCGGCCAATCAAAAGCTGGAGGTGCAGATCCGCCAGCACATGGAGAAGAAGGGACCCACCAAGGACTGGGAACCATACTACAAAGCTCTGGAGGACCTGCGGAAACAGGTGAGGACCCTATGTGTACACAGTCTGATATCTACTGACACTACATGTCAGAACAGAACGAGTGAACTAACATCAGAACTAGTGATGTTAAAGCTGCTCTATTTCAATCTGAAACTCACACGCTCTTTATCCCATGTACCCAATTTTCCAACTCTATCTATCCATGAAGTGTCTGTGAATTGGCTGCATAACACTGTTCTTTTAATGTTATGTAACCATGTATTTTTATAACTCTGTGCCCCGGACATACTTGAAAACAAAAGGTAACTCTCAATGTATTACTTCCTGGTAAAACATTTTTATAAATAAACTACATGTTGCTGAAAAATACAGCCACACTGACTTCCAATGCTGAGGAACCAACAAGCTATTTTATGCACAGGTGGATAACAGCATTTTTTTATATTGACCTGTTATATATGTGCTCCGTATGTTATGCTCTAGATATCTTTATCTCCCCATTAGCGTTGGTCCTCGTCTTTCAGTTCATACCTTCTGCCCCATCTTAAACTATATCTCTCTGTGTCTCTGTCTCTCGTCTTCGTCTCTTGTCTCTCGTCACTATGCACTGCTGTTCCACCCATCCCTACCCTCCTTATGACCGCTTAGCGGCTTCATCATGTCCCATGCAGGTGCTGCTATCCCAGAGGGCAGGAGGGAGGCACAAGGGAAGAAAATGGGTGTGTGAGAGGGAGCATTAAACGCATTCTGTTCCTGTGCAATTGTGAAAAAATGATTACACAGGAAATCTGTGTACGAATTCTGCAGGACTCCAAATAGTTGTACGTTAGCACGGCATTTATTGTGTTAATCTGTGATCTCTTACTCTAAACCTCTGGAGCAGTAGAGGGCCAGCAACACATTGCTTAACAATGAACAGGTTAACCCCAGTAATCTCACACTAACATAGATAGAGTCCTTACTCTCTATAAAGCTCAATGTTGTGTAAAAATCTATATCTGGGTGAAAGACATAAAACAGGACTGGCTCAGCTTGTCCCTAGAAAAGTTAATGTGATCATGTTATCCTACATCACTCTGTCTCCATCATTTTAGCCCACTCGCGCAAATCTCCCTCATACTTTCTTCTTCTTGCTTTAACAATATACTCTCTCCTGCTCCTAGGTGTTTGACAGCACTGTTGACAACTCTCAGCTGGTTCTGCAGATTGACAATGCACGTCTTGCAGCTGACGACTTCAGAGTAAAGTGAGTTCTGCCTCTAATCTTCTATATTCTCTCAGCATGAAAATCCATGAGATGACTATTCATCTTTTGCTTTAATTGGGTGTGGTCTTCCCTTTCACTTCCTAATGTTTACACGCTGGGAAAAAAAAACATTTCCCCTGCCTCTCGGCTTGTTGCTTCCGCATCCCCATCACTGTTTTTCTTATTGTCCCAATATACAACGTTCCACGTCCCTAGGTGTATTATTGGATATGTAAGAGATATACCATGTGATGAGTTGCCACAAACCAAAGTAATTTCAACAATTTCCACTGCTGCATACAATGAGCCAGGAATCAACCTAAATGATTGCAATGAGGAAATATATTGAAGTGTCAGCCTTTAGTGAGGACATTGGTACGTTGTGTTTTTAACATATTTAGAAGATACATTTTATAGCCTGCAAGTAATGTTCCAACCAAGCTTTTTCTCCAGGAAATTAAGCTAAAATCTTCCAAACCTACTGTAGGGAATGACAACTTCCCAGCATATTATATAGAGGTATTGGTGGGATAGGAATGTGTATATGCCTCACTTGTTGCCCCATAATAGTTCCACTAAATTTGTGTCTATGTGAATGTATTTTTCTGTGTGTTTGGTCCTATTTCCTCCACTCACTCTCACTTTACTCTCTAGGTACGAAGCAGAACTGGCTATCCGTCTGTCAGTGGAGACAGATATTGCTGGGCTGCGTAAAGTTATAGATGACACCAACGTGAACAGACTAAACCTGGAGAATGAGATTGAGTCTCTGAGAGAGGAGCTGATGTTCCTGAAGAAGAACCACCAGGATGTAAGGAGTAGGGGGGAGGCATTGGGAGGTTGCTGGGTGTGGGTTAATGGCCACAAATGAGAAGAGCATATCTGAAATGTCCTTGTACAGTTATAACACGGTAGTCATCGTGTGTGTGGCAGTAACTACTGTACTTTGTAAGAGTGACGGTTGCAGAGTGTGCTCTGTGTGTGACTGGGTAGTATTAATGTATAGTTCTGACCATTCTCTACATGGGTCAGAGTTTAAGTGGGACAGATGGCGTTTTTCATGGGGGGAAATCACGGTAAAGAAGTGACTACTTTGTCTCCATGCAGGAGACCAATGACCTACTGGCTCAGATTGCTGGCTCTGCACTAACTGTTGAGATAGATGCCCCCAAAACTCAAGACCTTGGCAAGATCATGGCAGATATTCGGGCACAGTATGATGGACTTGCACAGAAGAACCGCGAAGATGCGGAGAAGTGGTATCAGACAAAGGTGAGTCAGGGTGTGGGCCATGATTGCAACAAATGGTATAGGGTAATGTTGGAATCCCACAAGTGGTTATGAAATGAGTCTGTTGTACCAGACACAACCAAATTACTATCCACTTTCACCTGGGGAAATAAATGGGATGGGGTATTTTTAGGCATGTAAATACCTCAATTAACTGAAACATATTTCTGTGTCCTCCCTCTTTCTCTCTCTATTTCCACCTCGCCCCCTGCAGGTGGAGGAGCACACAATGCAGGTCACGGAGGATTCGGCAGTACTTCAGTCTGCAAGGAGCTCAGCTACTGAGCTGCGACGCACCGTACAGTCCCTGGAAATAGAGCTGGAGTCTCTGCGCAATCAGGTAAGGCGGAGATGTGCATCATGAATATCAAGAGTCCACCTACAGGCAATAACAACACTAGTCTGTGTGTATATATATATATATATATATCTCTCTCTCTCTCTCTCTCTCTCTCTGTGTGTGTGTCATCTCCTCCTCCTACTCTCATCTCTCTCCTCTCTCTCTCTCTCTCTCCTCTCTCTCTCTCTCTCTCTCTTCTCTCCTCTCTCTCTCTCTCTCCCCCCCCCCCCCCCCTCTCTCTCTCTCTCTCTCTCTCTCTCTCTCTCTCTCCTCTCTCTTCCTCTCCCCCCCCCCCCCCCTCTCTCTCTCTCTCTCTCTCTCTCTCTCCTATTATACTCCTTTTTGTGAGACTATATCTTCGGTAACATTTATTTATGTATCTTTCAACACAGAAGGCCAACCTCGAAGGCACCCTGCATGACACAGAAGCGCATTATGGAGCTCAGCTGGAAATGCTTGGTGGGTCTGCAATGGGGCTAGAGGCAGAGCTTTCACAAGTGCGCAATGACTGTCAGCGGCAAGCACAGGACTACCAGGCTCTGCTCAACATCAAGATGAAGCTGGAGGCAGAAATCCAAACATACAGACAGCTCTTGGAAGGAGATGACTTTGAGTGAGTATCCAGTGCCCCACCCAAGCCCAGATGCACTATCAATGTCTCTTTAACTTTTCTTTATCCCGCTGAGTCTCACTCTCAGGCCCTTATTCAATATGCTGTAAACCATCTACCCCATGCTCAAGAAAAAGATCATTTGTATGGAGCTTAAATCTTCCAGATCAAGGGGAAGACTGCTTAACCTCATATGGAATAGGGTCTGGAGTCCCACAGCCTCCATCTTACTCTGTTGCTACTATCTTACATTCATTCTTGAACCAGTCTTCTGACATTGTCTGACTTACCCTTCCTTTTGTTGCAGCCTGCAAGATGCCATCACCAGCACAACAACACAAACGGTGAAGAAGGTCATCACAACCACACAGAGGCTTGTAGATGGGAAGGTTGTGTCAGAAAGCAATGACACAAAAGTCATCAAGACCTAAATGACCAAGCCACTGTCTGGAAGCACAATGTCCATGTCCCATACATTTCAATGAATAAAGATTCCAGACTCAATGTCTTATCAATTGCATTTATTATTGTGATGGAAATCCTTTTAATGCTAGAAAAAACAATAATAAAAACTTTCCTGTAGCATCATTTTGCTCTAAAAGGCTTTGTAATTATACTACACTTACTATGCCACACTTACACTTATTATATGCATCCATGCACCCATCTCTGGGTTGGATACTGGGTACACCACTTGTGGGATCTTCATTTTGCATGACATCCTCCAAAGGAGGAATAACAGGGGGGCATGACGACGACATGTTCTATCATGTTACAAAGGTAGTGAGTGTAAGTGGTTAATGCTGAAACTTACAAGAGTGTGCTGAAGTTTTCTCACTGCCCAGTGCCCAATTATTACTCTATAGATGGGTAAGATGAAAAACAAGGAGATAAAGAAACCTGCTCCACAACGTAGCTGAACTTTGCTCACTGTACAGGGCGCCAGCTGAGTTAATTATTCAAAGCTTTAATTAATGCCTGATGTCCATGGTAACAACAACATACCTCATTAAAATTCAGTGCCGAGTATAGTTAAATAATTCCAACAGTCTAAAACTCGTTCCTTGGTGGGATCTTGTTGACTTCGGTCTCTTCACTGGAGACTTTCCAGTTGCTTATTACTGGAGTTTAGAAACCAGTAGTAGGGCAGGTGTAACACATCAGCATTAAAAAGTGCAATCCCATGTAGATGGCCAGAAAACAACCATGTAAAGATTTTAACAGTCTACTAGACTTCCCTAAAAAAAACCTAAACATGGTAGTATCAAATATTTGTCTGCTTTAATCCCTTGAGAAATTAATTATGAGATAATTTTCTTATTGACCTCTGCATGGGCACCGTGTTTGTCAAGCAAGTGTTTTTATTACCCTTATCCCACCTGGTCAGGGAGCAAATAAACATGGGGGAGGAGGGATCCCTGGCTCTGACAACACAAAGAAACCACAGGAAATCAAACCACCTCCCAAGTCTTAGTACAGGGGTGCGCAAACTGGATGGTGCGCCCCCCGGGGGGGCACGAGATTATCTGCGGGGGGTGCAGGGTTTACAGAGCCCCGCGCACTTCCCAAAGTCATTTAAATGTAAATGCCGGGGAAGCAGCGGAGGCCTCTGTAAACTGCACTTACCTTGGTTCCGACGGCATCTGGAGACGCGTCGCCATGGCAACGCGGCGTCAAATGACGCCCCGGGGGTCATGTGCCGTCAAGTTGCCATGACAACGTGGCGTCATGATGCCCAGAACGCCTGAAAAAGATTGTGCTCTCCATGTTTACATAATATCCTTTAAAACATTATTTTAAAAAATACTTAAATTTTGCACATTTTGGTAAAATAAAATGCATCAACCACCCAGTTCATTTTAGTTTCAAGATGAATTGCTATTTTAAGGTTTAAAACGTTGAATTTTCTCTAATAGTTAGCTAAATGTATAGAAAAAAAGGGTGGGTAGTCCTTTCTTCCATGTAGTAACAAAGGAGGGAGAGGGAGTAGGGGGTATGATACCTTTTATTGGACCAACAAGTAGTTGGTATGTTACAAGCTTTCAAACCTCTCGGGGTCCTTCATTGGATATGGTAGAAATACAGAAATACAATATAATGTACAGTGTATGTAAGAGGGATATCTGGTTACAATGGATGTTGAGAGGAAGTTGGAAATAAGATAAGGTGGGAACAGGTAGCCAGGTGTGAAAATAAACAGTGGAGACATAAAGGGCTTTTCTCTATTGAAATCAAAAGAGGCGTAGACAGTGAGGAGATGTGAGGGGTGTGTGAAATGGGCGGGGGAGCGGGTGGGGGTGTGTGTGTGTTCACTGTAACTATTTTAGTGTCTGCTTACCTATATAAAGAATGTTACCAGGAAATAGTGCATATACTGCATACTCACATACGCACTCATACAGACAGTGGTGTGAAAAAGAAAGTACACCCTCTTTGAATTCTATGGTTTTACATATCAGGACATAATAACAATCATCTGTTCCTTAGCAGGTCTTAAAATTAGGTAAATACAACCTCAGATGAACAACAACACATGACATATTCCACCGTGTCATGATTTATTTAATTGAAATAAAGCCAAAATGGAGAAGCCATATGTGCAAAACTAAGTAGCGCTAAAGAGTACTCCCTAAATGTGTGTAATAAAGTGGGCTTTAAGGTGTTATATCCAATGAATACAAGTAATACCCTACCAGGAAAACATATAAAAATGTGCCTAAATGATGTTAAATAGCCTAATAATTACAGCACATAGATATTAATAATAAAAAAGTATAAATATTAAATTATATTCAAACCAAACGACGATCTGAGATAAATAAGTCCAATATCGGATCTCATGGTGAATCCAGACAGGAGCAAACTGCAGCTTCAGTGATGGTGTTGCCAGACCAAGAATACCTAACAGAAAGAAAAGAGAAAAAGAAGCACAAGCTCCACAGCATAATACTGTTTTGGAAAATGTCATCAAATATAAAAAAAAAAATAGGATAACAGTCCCTTGGACTTGCACGCACAAGAGAACAAATATAATCAGCATTAATTGTATGTCTTTATATAGCGCCATTAAAGTACATAGTGCTTCACAGTAGTAATACACGTGGTAATCAAATAAATAACAGATAATATAAATAACAGGTCATGGGAATAAGTGCTTCAGACATAAAAGTAACAAGAGGAGTCCCTGCTCCGAGGAGCTTACAGTCTAATTGGAAGTAAAACAAAGAACAAGGGGGATCAAGGGTTTAAGGAACAGTAACATCAGAGTTCCTTAAACCCTTGATTACATACCTAACCTACAATGAGGTCAGGAAGACCGGAGGGGGGGGAAGGAGGAGGAATAAAAATTATATCACACGATACTTACACGGCCAAGTGTAAGTACAGGTACAACGAGGGGTATCTGTAATGATCAGTCTTTCCTTCCCCAATCCAAATAGCAGGGGAACCGTGATCACTGGCTGGCAATGATGTGTCATTGAAGACCCTCACTCTGTCGGTCTTTTCAAAGCTCCCGCGTGTGGTGGTGTAAAGATGGTGAGGCTGACGTGTTATCAACAAATCGATACATTTATTGGTAAAGTATACAGATAACAATGCACTCACATAGAAGAAACGCCCAGGTCGGCGCCCGTAGTGGAGTGGCAAGCCCTGTAACGAAGGTCCCTGCCGCCGCGTCCGGAGGACAGGGGAGTATGGTGATGACGTGCGGCTGCTTGCGACTGCTATGGAGGCCCCCGTGGGACAAAAGCAATCGGCCAGTAGGAGCTACGTGTTTCGCCGAGACTTCGGCTTCATCAGGCTCAAGAATGTCCAATGAGGGGTCCATACAAATTATGTAGCCCCCCATGCTGATTGGGAACAACCCCCACCTGTCTCAAGGTGGGAGGGATAGAGGCTAACTATGCCTCCAACAGTGCATCTGGCTGATTCAACATGCAGCTTTAGCTATTTAATCTCAAAGCGGCATACAACTCTGTTTAAAACGCATGGAGAATCTTTGGTCATATTAACCTAAACTTGAGACTATTTATATAACCAAAATGAACAATGAATTAAAACAGTGAATATAAACCTAGTTTATAAGGAAAAAAACACCTACATCTAAACCTAATTCATGCAGTTACTAATCTTATTTACATAGTCTAGTCTAATTGTTAGGTAGGGAGAACGTACAGAGACAGTAGGAGGGAATTCTGGTAAGTGCGTCTGCAGGGGGCCAAGATTTATGTATCATGTGTCCAGTATAATCCACAGTACTATTCATATGCTTCTTTAAGCAAGTGGGTCTTAATGGTGGATAGAGATGGTGCTAGTCGGGTATTGAGGGGAAGGGCATTTCAGGGGGACATCACTTCCAGGGTATAAAACAGTCCGTTTGCCAGCAATAGATGAATCACCGGTCTGGTATGTAGCGTAGTGCAGACAGGCATATATAATGCCAATAACACGATACACGGGTGGATACCTGGGAGCTCAACCGTGAGAGATGATTTAAATCAGTCCCAAGCAGTTCCACACCCACCAGAGACAAACGGAGCAGTTCTTAGGAGGCTCCCTGCCTTCCCCCGTAGATTGAATGCCCGTGAATAGTCTGCAGATACCTGCTGCACGCGTGCCTGTACTCCCAGTGGTAGCGTGCACACAGACCGGAGTGACATCACCACGCGCGATGTAACATCCTGACGCGTTTCGTCACTGATAGTGACTTCATCAGAGGATGGCCACACAGCTCAGGAACTCCCCTAAATAGCCAATGTTGCTAATACAATACAATGATAGGGGAGAGTGGCTATAACCCGTGAGCCTAGGTTGCATAAGACAAACATTCATAGACACAATAAAAGACCTAATATATAATTTTTTTAGTGATTCTCAAGGGAGGAGGTAAAGAAAATTCCAACCTATATTATTTCATAACTGGGAAATCGAGGAGATACATTATTGTTAAACAATACGGTACCATAATTATACCCCTCTGAAGCACTTCAAAAAATTGATTGTGAATAATTAGAGCTCACTTAAAAACTTCAAATTGAAAAATATGACAATGAATGAATAATGTTAATAAAAAAAAGGATATGTTAAAATATACATAATGACTCAATTAATAAAAGTCTAAAAGTATTAAACCAGTATGGAGTGCCATGAGAAAACAGAGATGAGGAACTCAGAGTGTATTAGCTAGATGTGAGGACAATTGTCATCACTATGGAAATGATAGGATTAATTATATGTGGAATGAAAAACCATATACTACCTACAGTATGGGGCAAAGGATAGACAGTAAATTGGACCAGACTAAGAAAAAAACATTTATTTTGCACTAAACCAGGATACTCGTATCTATACACTCAGTAAGGCCAAGGGGGGCCAATGTTCCTAGAGTGTATATCCAGAAGGATTCACGCACACAAAGTGCTTTAAATCGATCTCCCAATTTGGACATGTTAATTGTTTCTAGACCTATAATCCTAAATCCAGGTGGGTCTTTTGCGTGAATCTGTGCAAAATGTCTTGGGACACTATGTGTGAGCACTCCTTTTACAATCGCTCTGCGATGTTCCAAAAACCTAACATCGAGGGGTCACTTAGTGCATCCCATATAGTGAAGTTGGCAGGGACAAGACAGTGTGTACACTACATGCGTAGTGAGACAATAGATGTAGCTGTTGATCCCATGTGCAGAACCATTAGTATGGGAAGTAAATGTATCTCCCAATACAATGTTTCTGCACAGAAGACATCTAGTACTTCCACATTTGAAATTGCCCTTGGGTTGGTTGTTGGTTAGCCCAGTGTTTTCCAGTTTCCTCTCTATCTGCCAGTGTGTTTTTAATATTCTTCCTTTGCGGAAGACAACTTGAGCAGATGTAGTTACCAGGTCCCTCAAATGGGGATCACAAGTGAGCACATTCGGAGCATTATCAGGTGTAACATTAATACCATAATTTACTGCAAGGGAAAACAATTTGGTAGGGACAGAAGGACAAAGAGTATGCCAGTTAAAAGACAGACTGCCTTATACAGTCACAGAATATGCCAGTTACAAGACAGACTGCCTTATACAGACACAAAGACACAGAACAGACAAAGACACAAACAGAAAGGTGCTTGATGGTGAGGAAGCAGCTTTCAGGGCAGGGAGTGGTGCTGTGCATACAAACTTCCTATACTGTATCTCTACTCAGAGGTCCTGTTGTTACCTTCCATGGGAATGTGGAACGAGATTGAATAATGACTGGTCTATGGAATGTGGGGTTTTATAACAAACACTGACAATGTAACATAAAAATAGGCAGTAACTCAGGGTGTTCATCAAAGCCTCCCTCGTGCACAATTGGTTCAATACTTGTGCTGTATAGCAACACATTTGACAAACAAAAAATCCCATTGAGAGCAGTTGGGTGTAATTTCTTGGCACCCGTTTTGATCTCTGAATCCTTATTCCCGTATCCGGCCTCCATAGGATCCATTCTATTGGGTCTTTGTCGTGATAATTTGTGGCTTCATCAGGCCTGATACTTATTTGGATTCTGACAACAAAATCCCCCAAACCCACGCTTTCTTTGTAATTCTTTAACCCAGGCTGGGCTGACAAGCTGTCTAATGTGGCAGGCATATGCTGATAGGGCTCCATGTTAAAATGGATTAGAAGTAAAAGGTGACACACTGTGGGCTCCTTTGCATGCCATTACCCAGAATCCCTGGCTGCAGTGGAAGCACTGTATGCAAAGAGATAATGGGGATAGACAGGGTTACAGACCTGCCTGAGATGTGAATGTGCTCACGGGTGACATTTTTATAGAACAGAAGACTTCACACAGGATCAGGCTCCCACAGCTCACATTCCAGTGTCCTGAGATGTATAAACACAGCGAAAAAGAATTCAGCATGTCTCCCTAAAACAACACATATGCTGTAATAACTCACCACCTCTATCACACAAGAGGAGCTACTGTATTTATCAGTCTCCCAACTGCAAACATGGGGCAAAAAAACTGCCGGTGGCAGAGAGGAGAGCAACAGATCACATTGCAATGTATGGCTTGGCCCTGTGCTCTATTTGATATTTGCATCACAGTTGAATTAATAAACAAGTATTTTGTAAGCAGCAGTTTGTGAAGGACCATCTATTTCAAGGGTACTCAACTCCAGTCCTCAAGTCCTCCCCCAACAGGTCAGGTTTTCAGGATATCCCAGCTTCAGCACAGGTGGCTAAATTAGTCCCTGCTTCAGCACAGGTGGCTCATTCAGAGACAGTCTTTGACTGAGCCTCTGATTGAGTCACCTGTGCTGAAGCTGGGATATCCTGCAAACCTTACCTGTTGGGGGTGGGGAGGGGGTTTAAAAATGGAGTTGGGCACTCTTGCTCTATTCAATCATGCTGTTAAGAGAAGAGGTACCGCCTGTGTGTGTATAACCTTATACCTGCTATGATGTCTTTGTTTTCAGTCTTTTTTTTTATGATATCTAAAATCCCAGTTGATAAACTATAGAGACAAATCCACAAGTGTAACATATATTATTGTGGACACCAGGAATATTCTCATGCAGGAAAACATGAAGCTGCAAAGCAGGATTATACAGATGGTATTCATGTGTCACAAAAAGTTGTAATTACTTTTTGTACATATGTGCCACATCTCTTATTATGATCATGTAGATCGTGAACTTTTTGAATCACAATCCTGACTAAGGGATAGTTGGCAAAGCATCAATGAAGGAATACATGGAACTCCCAAGGTTGAATAAAGAATCTCGTCGCTCTTCCTTCTCGCACCGATCACCCCACTGCTGGGACAGGTTACCTGGGTCCCTGAAATCAGCTTCCTGTATAAATTCCTACAAGACCTCGGCTGTTTCCTACTTTACACATGTTTGTTACTGTAACTTGTAATAATAATAAATGTAATAATAATAATAATAATAAATGTAACATAATTCCCATAGAGAATGTATTTGTGCTATATAATGGGGATCTGAGAAAAAGTTAATTAGAGCTGCAGTATTTAATTACATCTACTGAATATTTGGAAGGTGACTATGACAGGTTCACCAGAGCCAGCAATATATTGGAGATAGTTTATGTCGCTGCTCTAAAAATGATACTTTGTCTAAAAGAAAGCTGTGTAATGCGGCATAAGCTTATAGGGGTCCATGTTAAAATGGATAAGAAGCAAAAGGTGACACTGTGCGCATTTGCTTGTTATTACCCAGAATCCCTGGCTGGAGTGGAAGCACTCTTTGCTAAGCGATACGGGGGAAAGACAGGGTTGCAGAGCTGTCTGAGACAGAGGTGTACAAACTGGGGTGCGCCCCTCCCAGGAGGGGCGGGAGATTTGTCTGGGGGGGGGCACGGGCAGTTGCAGAGGACCCGCGCTCTTCCCCCAGGCATTTAAATTAAATGCCGGGGGATCGCGTGAGGCTTCTGCAACAAGAAAACTTACCGGGATTCAGACGCCTTGACGCATCTCCATGGCAAAGCGGCGTCACATGCCGCCACGGGGTCATGTGACGTCACCGGCAGCAAATTATGCCGCGCGTCATGTAACCTGACATCACGTGACCCCGAAGCGTCATTTGACGCAGCTGCCAGGTAGGAGGAGGGGCGCGAGCTCCGGAGCAGGCAGACAGGGGGGCGCAGCAGGAAAAGTTTGCTCTCCCCTAGTCTGAGACATGAAAATATGCTTACAAGTGATATTTTTATATGCTTTAAAAGAAAACATAGTTTGGTGATTTTAACATGTCTTTTATACTATCTACAACTATATATGCTTTTCTACAGACTTGTACTAGACAAGAACTGGGGCATTTGTAAGCTTCAGTATTATTCCTTTATTTATGATGCTTTAAAACTCCTGCACCAGTTTGCACTGTGTGTGTCTTCTCAGCAATGCAGGGATGGGGTTAAACCGTTCTCAAAGTGCCAGCTTTTACAGATAACAGAGAAATGTTTCCCTAGCTAAACTGTGCTTTACCATTAAATTCCTGAAACGCAAGGAACAAGCAGACACAGCACAAACTGCCTCAGCAGCAGCAGGCTTTCCCACACACCCCTCCCTCAGTCTCCCACCTCCTAATAAGGAAAGTGCACAGGGCCCAGCACTCAAGCACACACAAAGCTTGTAGCAGCACAAATATTACACACTGCGTGAACTACCCGACAACACACACATACAGTGCATAATATTTACCCCCACACGCTCATATCTTAAACTATCTACAGTCCATGAACACAGATTACACTACCCAACACACATAAGCACAGGCTACGCTAAACCTCACATAAACAGGAGAATGTGTCAAACACACACCCTGGGACCCTAACTACTGTGTGAAACAAACACATAATATATAAATATACAGAGCATCATTGCAAATCAACCGATCATGGAAAAGACACGTGGGGTGATGTATCAGCTGTAAAGCAAAAAGTGTAATATTATTCTTGTGACTATTTGTGTCAATGTATCAAGGTCTTTGCTGCAATTTTGTCCCATGTTACATTACAGAAACATGCACAGCATAAACTATCCTTCCAGATAAACAGACTTAATAAAACATATATTGCTTAACCTTCCCCTTCATAATATATAGTTTTTAATTTATCATTTACCATCGCTGCCTTTCTTGGTATTTATTTATAATTTATCTTTATTTATACAAATGTTTTACCAGGAAGTAATACATTGAGAGTTACCTCTCGTTTTCAAGTATGTCTTGGGCACAGAGTTATAAAAATACATGGTTATATTAAAAAAAACAGAGGTTGTATAGTCAATTCACAGTTTTTCATGGACAGATAGAAAATTGGGTACAGGGGATAAAAGGGCTGGTGAGTTTCAGATTGAAGTAGAGAAGCTTTAATATCACCAAACATCAGCGAACGGCAGCAAACGGCTCACATCCTTTAGCTGCACTTCGGCTGCGCCAAAGGCTGTCCACTTTTGAGGCGACGCAATCCTCGTCTAAATGAACTGTGGAGAGCAGTGTCCTAACCACTGCTGACCATACTCCAGAGATACTGCATGGTTCAAGATGACAACATTTCTGTGCTGAAAATGATGTGCCTGGCAGCACTTATTGGTGTAAGTTATGCAAACTGTGAATTTGATACTGTATACCAAATATAAAACCATCACAGTCTATCATAACAAAGCCATGTTAGGCCCGTAAAATAGTGTGCGTGCGTGCGCACAGCAGTTATACTTGGCTGTGGTTAGCCAGCCATTGTATGCTGTGGCCGCGCGTGGTAGTGAGTGTTGAGCCGGGCGATAGCGGGGAAGACTCCGAAAAGTAATGTAGCCAGGTCCCCCCTCGTTGCCCTGCGACCCCCATTACCTCCGTGACCGGGATCGTTGTTGGGTGTTGCCGGAGCCAAGCAGCAGACCCGACGGCCAATCTGGAGGGTGGGGGCCGAGCAGGGAGCGCTCCGGTGCTCCGGAGGTCCCCGGCGGCTCCTGTGTAGGGCGCCGCCATCTTGCGCAAGTTCGCGCATGCGCAGTGAGTGCCGGTGGCCCTGAATAGTGGCACATGCGCAGTTGCAGCGCACGAACTGTAGCCTACCAGGGAAGGCTCTTGGAAGGGACTACAAGTCCCATGAGCCTCAGCAGCACCCCATGTGACGCCAGAGAGCCAATAGGGCTGAAGGGTTGCCCTGCAGGACCAGGAATTGATACATTTCACGCGCTGGATGAAGTGAGGTCAGTCAGGACCAGGAAGAGTAAGGGATAGGAGGTGTGTGCAGGGGTCTGTGACCCGCTGCATTAGGCCAGCAACCCCCCCTAGGACCCAGATAGGTCCTGAGCCCCTCTAATAGCTTGTGGTGCTATAGGGACAGGCCCTAGGTTAGGGAACCTGCCCCATTAGCTGTTTGCTAGTTAGGGACACAGCGGACGCTGCGTTTCCCACCAAGAGGCTTGGGCTCAAGCACACGCCATTAAAGAGAGCTGGACTATCTTCAGGGTGGGATTGCCCCTGACGGATCACCACGCATTGGATCCTGGATGTCGTGCAGGAACTCGTCTGATCCTTTGAGAAGATTTTTTAAAGCCAGGTGCCGCCGCACCAGGCAGGTATCGTTATAAGTGCACCAACAAAGTACTCACACATAGTGGCAGCGCTGACCACGGGACAAGGGGGTTATACTGTGGACACGGTGTGGGGGTACACGGTGGTGGGCACGGGGTATACGCTCCTAGCGGGAGTGACTGACATTTGAGACTTTGGTACAGTTACTGAGTTGCTAATATATGGTTGATGTGATTGTGTTATTGATGCTGCATATAGTAAATGGTTATACCCAGTGCTTGACAAATCACCCAAAAATCTACTCGCCGAACCAAAAAATCTACTCGCCACCTAGTCCCGCCCCAACCCCGCTTCTAGTCCCACCCCCAACCCCGCCTCTAATCCCGCCCCACAGCCCGCATTTTAAAAAATTCCTAGTAAGAACATTGTTTTGACACATAAGTTTATTTATTGTATTACTGTTATACTACCAGTAGTGTGGTGGTGTGTGTGTCGTGTGTTGTGTGTTGTGTGTTGTGTGTGTGTGTGTTGTGTTGTGGTGGGGGTGTGTGTGTGTGTGTGTGGTGTGTGTGTTGTGTTGTGTGTTTGTGTGTATAAATGGTCGAATCTGAAAAAAAAAAGCCAGATGTGAATGACTAGTTTCTGCCACACCCTTAATAGTGCGGGATGCCCCTGCTTCCAATATGTTAAAGCAGCAATCCACTGGGATCTTACCTGATCGCAGACCCTCAATGTCAGGTACCTCATTCCGCAATGTTATACATTGGAGGGGGATGTGTTCCCTACCTGTTTCTGGTTAGGGGGGGGTTCCGATGTTCTTCCGTGTGAAGCTTTTGAGTCAGATCTGAGAAGAAAGCAATTAGTTATTTGGTTGTTTGTATTGAGTATGGGCGAGTTAAGAGAGAAGTGGGAAGAGAAAAAGAAAGAGAGAAGACGGGGTGGGATGCAAAGGCATGACCTTGCTGACGGGGGCGCGAGAAAAGAGAGATTCCGGGATGAAAGAGAGACGGGGGAGAAAGAGGATGGAGGGGACGAGGAGAAGAGACGAGGGGGCGGGAATGAGAAAGAGCAGAGGGGGACAGAAATGGGTAAGAGCGGGCAGAAGACGATCGCGAGAGGGGGAGAACGAGGCACGAGTGCCTCAGGGGGAGAAAGAGAGAGGGAGCGGCAGAAAAGATGACTGAGGGGGAGAAAGAGAGAGGGGTGACTGTGAGAAATGAGACGAGGGGGCGGAGAAAGAGAGATGAAGATGGAGGGATGGAGGGACAAAGATACGCCAGGCTGACGCGGATTGAAGAGAACGAGACACAGAAAGAACAGGTGGGAGAGATACGAGGCAGAGAGAGACGCTGGGAGGCGTGGCGGAAGTAGAGACGAATAGGACTGACCTCCGATTGGGGTGGTCCGCTCGTCGGGAGGAGAGAGGGAGAGAGACGGGGGGAGAGAGCAAGGAGACGACGTGATAGAGAGATGCGGGTGTCTCATGTCCCTCGGCTGCGATATGGCATCGTAGAGGGGGATGAGTAGAGCTTTACTCCTGAGTGCGAAGCGAGAGGAGTTCGCGAGTGGAAGGCCGACGGAGAAGGAGTATAGATCAGACGTAAGCGGCGAAGAGGAGCAAGGACGAGAGCAGAGGTGACCAGAGAGTCGAGCCAGGAAAGAGGACAGGGTAGGCGTATGGAGGAGACCGGATGAGGACGGCAGATGTAGAGGTGGGCGAGGTAGAATGGAACCGAAGAGATATCACTTGAAGGGGGCGACTGAGGCAGAGATTCAGAATTCTTCCAAGCAGAGGACCCCAGACTCACAAGTGAGGTGGGGCGACTTGGACAGAGAATAGCTGCGGGAGCAGAGAAGGACAAGCATGGCCTGGAAAACGAATCGAGCCATAGAACAGACAGGTCAGTGGAGAGAGAAGGAGAACTAAGAGGGGCCGAGAGGAGAAGAGAGATGGAAAAAGAGCGGTCGCTTGAGAGGTCGGACTGAGGAGAAGTCAAGACTTCGATGAGGGGGGTACGAGAGAAGGAGAGGGCAATGTAGGGATATGGCTGGGCTAGCGCGTGGGTGTGGAGGTGCGGGCTTATCCTCGTCAAGTATTACGCCCCTTTCCCGTCCCCTTATATGACCAGGGAGGGCTTCCGGGAACCGGCTCGACGGATCTCGCTTCCAGGTTGATGGGTGGCGTCTCAGGGGTTAGAGGAGGCCGGGAGATGCCCAAGAATCACCCCGATTGAACTCTATTTCCCCCTCTCCTACTTTTGATCCACCGTTACTTCTTCCGTACTACTTTATTTGCTTTACCTCCTTTTCGGAGCGTGTGTGATGATTCTTACGAAGGTTCAGCTAGCGACCGATATACTAATGATTTTGGTTCACGGAGGAGCCGAGTCTGCCCCGGAAGATGCGGGACGGCAGCAGGTCCACGCGTCTGGACATTTGTTGGATTGGGGTACAACAAGAATGAGAGAAGATATAGCTATAGCACGGAGTCCAGAGGACAGCGAGAGATCAGGCTCCCAACCCTCCACGCGAAGTCGTCCAAGACAAAATCCGCTCCCACGCTCCGCGGGACGTGTTGGGATCTTGCCCCCTCCAAAGCAAATGTAACTAATGCCAGACTATATGACGGGTGGTAGAGCAGGCGTTAAGTAAAGGGTTTTTTCCTGTGAGTATTTGCCCACTTTTTTTGCCGACTCCTATCTTGGGCACGACTTTTTTCACGGGGGGAAGCAAATGACCGGCGGGGAGAGAGCAAGGAGGAGAAGCGGGGGTTAGGTGTGCCTGGGAGCAGGATTGCCGAGAGAGAAGGAGCGGCTGAGAGATTGGAGAAGGACTGGGCAACGGGGGTAATTATATGTTTTGGAGAGAGAAGCTGAGAGAGGAGTGAGAGGGGAACTGCTCTCGAGAGAGAAGGAGAGCATAGAGAGGCGGCGGAGAGAGAGGGAGGACAGCACGAGGGGAGAGAGACGGAGTCTGATCCTGAGGGGGCAATGAGAGATGAATTAGAGTACACCAATATAACCAAGTGCAGGCAAGCAGCCGAACTGAACAAGAGACCTCCCACACCAGCTACCAGAACACACTGCAATTGAGAGTGAATAAGAAGATAGATTTATTAAAGAGCAAAATGTTTTTCGAGAAATACCACCTAAAATCCTCCAATAGTCAACACCATTAATCCTCGCCAATTTATTCAGGTAACCCAACAATCACATTGATAGCTGTCGACTTCGCGGGATTTGGAGGATGACGAGAATCAATGGGGAAAGCCATACGAAAAGTAGGATCCACGGACGGATCTGTAGAAGAGAACAAAAGAGAGAATTAAATAAATTAGCCTAGAACGGATCGACATATACATAAGGGAGAGGCCAATTCGACTATCTCAAGACTCAGTTGTTCTCAGACCACTAGACCTCCCAGAGCACAGATGCTACCACTCTTAGCAGCAAAGCCGGCACCCCCCACGCAAACATCTATGCACCCTCCAACATATTCGAAGAACAAAAGAGTGAGACGACTCCCGAGTAAAGGAGAACAAGAAACTAAAATAAAATCAATAGCGCCGAGTTATACCCAGCGCCCTGAAACAGGACAAAAAAAAACCAGCAAGACAAGCGCGCCGTCGGAGAGGGTGCCACCCTGGAGAGAGGAGGAGAGAGGTAGGCGTTAGAAGAGTACTGGTGAGGACTGAGAGGAAAGGGAGAGAGGAGGGACGAGGTAGTAGGAAAGGAGAGAGGGGGGAGGAGAAAGAAGGGCCACCTTTATCGATGTCCCACACTTCCCCTTTTGCGCAAACCCCGCCTTCTGTCTGAGCCATTCATTTCAACCCAGTGAAAGAAGCGAGGGTAGGAGGAGGAGGAGGAGAGAGGCATAAGGAGGGGAGAAGAGGGAGGGGGAGAGGAAAGATGAGGAGTGAGGGAAAAGAGGGGAGAGCGGAGACCGAGAGAGCGGAATTGAAGAGAAACACGAGATGAGATGAGAGAGGCAGAGGGAGAGAGAAGGAGAGAGGGTGAGAGGAAGAGAGAGCGGGAATGTGGGGGGGAGGGGTGGGGTACTGGGTGGGGATGGGTGATGGATGGGGGCACGGGTGGGGTGAGGTGATGTGGTGACGGGGTGGGGTGATCGGGGGGGGTTTGACGGGGTGGTTTGGTGTGGTGTTGTCGGACGGGTGGGATATTTATGTGAATGGCGGTGGGGATTACTGACTGTCTGAATGAGTGGGGGATTAATGACGGAGTATGGAAGGGTGGGGTGAATGGGTGAATTGGGCAGGGGGCAGCAGGGGCGGGGGGATGGAAGGGGGCGGGGGGAGGAAGGGAAGGGGGAAGATAGGGGGGGGCTGGGAGGGGAAAAGGAATGGGGGGGGGGGCGGAGGGGTGGGGGAGTGGACTGAAGGGGCCTGGGGGCCGGGTAGGGGCGGGAATTAGGGAATGGGGGGGGGGGTATAGATCGGACCAGAGAGGTGGGGTCCTATGAAGTAAGGACATGCCGTGTGGGCCGGGGGACGATAGGAATGTGGGGGGATGACGACTGGGTGGATCGGTGGGGGGAAGAGAATGGATAAGGATGGGGGTGGGGGGGAGGAGACTGACTGGGTGGGGTGGGGGGATAGAATGGGGGTGGGGGGATGACTGGACGGGGTGGTGGGGGGAAGGATGATGACTGAAGGGGGTGGGGTGGGGTGGGGGGGGGTACCTCTGGTCCTATACGTTTCTCTCTCTCATAACACAAACACACACACACAACACACACTCTCTCTCTCTCCGGGGCGGGAGTGGAGACAGCCACGGGGGACCGAGGGGAACACCCCTGCCCGCGAGTGCAGCCACAGGAGCAGAACCAGAGGGGGGGAAATCCCCTGCATGTCATCGGCCTGCCCAGCGCGAGCAGCCACACAGGACAGGAGCAGAAGAGACCAGAAAGGAAGCGGGTCGGGGTGGGGGGACATTCCCGCTATTCATCTCCTGCCCACGGGCATGCAGCCACGGACAGGAGCGGCGACTGAGATGAGGATGAGGGGGAGGAAGCGAGCGGAGCAGGAGACAGGGACCGAGCGGCCGGAGGAACAGCCATACTTACCCCTGCAGAGAAGGGCTCCATCCACGTCATGGCCAATTGGCCAATCAGCCAGGAGGATATTTTTGTTATTTATTTATTTTACATTTGTGGGAGGGGGGGAAGCGGGGAGACAGACAGACGGGGACCGAGGGGAACACCCCTGGCTGCATCGGGAGCAGCCACAGCACTGGGGGAAAGCGGGGATCGTTAGGGCAACCGGGGGGAGGGGGAACATCGCCCGCTGTCATCGCCTGCCCCACGCGAGCAACCACAGGGACAGGAGCGGAAACGGAGGGCAAGCGGGACAGGGAGGGGGGCGGGCGGGGAGAGGGAGAAATCCCCTGTGTCATCTCCTGCCCCGAGCAGTCACAGGGACAGAGAGCGGGAAACGGAGGGCAAGAGCGGGACAGGGGGGGGAGGTGGGGGGGGAGGGAGAAACCTGCTGTATCTCTGCCCCGAGCGAGGTCACAGGGACAGGAGCGGAACCGGAGGGCAAGCGGGACGGGGAGGAGGGGGGAGGGGGAGGAGACATCGCCGCTGTCATCTCTGCCCCACGCGTGCAGCCACAGGGACAGGAGCGGAACCGTGGACAGGGGTGGAAATCCCTGCTGTCATCTCCTGCCCGACAGGAGCGGGAGACTGAAGGGGATGAGGGGGGAAGCGCGGGGGAGGACAGGGAGCAGCCATTACTTACCCCTGCAGAGAAGGGCTCCATTCCGCGTCACGACCAATTGGCCAATCAGCCAGGAGGATATTAGTTATTTATTTATTTTAAAAATATTATATATTGTGCAGAGCAGGGGGAAAAAAGTAGCTGGCCACCGGCCAATTTCCGTTCGCGCCTGGCGAGTGGGGCGACCGGTTTGTCGAGCACTGGTTATACCATATACTCCAATGTATGTGATTACATATGCGGGTACTGTGTAGGGTACATTCTATACTCCTAGAACTGGGAATCCTAGAATCTAGGAGGCGCTGATCAAGAGGACGTTCCAGAGAGCACCCCAGGTTCCCAGCAAGCGGAGGCTCAGGCCCCTGGTGAAACTGCAGGTATACGCACCAACACCTGGTAACACTAGGTTCCCCCTCACACATACTCATATTGGGCTGGGTGGGGTGGGGGTGGGGAATACCTGTTACAGTAAGTATTTGCACGCTACCGCAAGTGTATATATTGTGTGTGTGTATGTATGTGTGGTATGTTTTTTAGGGTGAAACAATATTAATAAATAATGTATTCTCACAGCATGTCTTTTTTTATTTTAATATACACACACAGCTTCCCAGTGACAACAAACAAAACACACAGTGACACACACAGCTCCCCAGTGACACACACAATAGTGACACCACACACAGTACCTTCCAAGCCTGTCGCTCACAGCAGCACGGACCGTACACACAAAAACATTGTGTCACGTGCAGGGCGACAAGAGGGGGGACAAGGATACGGAGTTCCATGTCGCCCTGTGAGTCAGGGGGCCTGGCCGCCCGGGCCCCCTGCGCAACGCCGGGCGCCAGTTAAACTAAACTTAAAAAAAAAAATGTGCCGGGGTCTCCCTATGGCAAGGCCGGAAGTCAGCTGCTGGGTAAGCTTCCGGCGCGCCGGCGTAAGAGGGAGGCCGGCGCGTGTGCGGGAGCAGCTCGTGGGAAGTGCCGGCCATCGGCCCCCCCCCCCCCCCCTGTAGCACGGCCACCCCTGCGCGTCGCCCCCCTGCACATCGCCCCCACCACCGGGACACCCCCTGGCATCCCCGCCCCCGCCCCCCCCCCCCTGCAGCACTGGACCACCACCAGCAGGCTTGCAGCATCACCCCCCTACCTGCGGACCGTGCCACCCTGCAACATCGCCACCCCCTGCAACATGGCCCCCCACTGCAGCACGAGGCCACCCCCTGCAGCAGCGGCCCTCCCCAGCCTCATGCAGCTGGCTCCTCACTCCCCCCTCCTCCCCCCACGGCATCTACTGGACCCGGCCTGATCATCCACAAGGTAAGTCTTTTTTTTTATATGTATTGGGCTTGGGGGGATTTTTATATGTATTGGGGGGCTTGGGGGAATTTTTATATGTATTGGGGGGGCTTGGGGGAATTTTTATATGTATTGGGGGGCTTGGGGGAATTTTTATATGTATTGGGGGGCTTGGGGGAATGTTTATATGTATTGGGGGGCTTGGGGGAATTTTTATATGTATTGGGGGGGCTTGGGGGAATTTTTATATGTATTGGGGGGCTTGAGGAGGTTTTTTTAATCTATTTGATATGTGTGTGTGTATTTATATGTATATACTGTGTATATATACTGTGTATGTGTATACTCGCTAGCGCTGAGCGGGCGGCGCTTACCGCAGTTACTTACATATATAGATATATGTAAGTCCCCGCTCACGCGGTGCTCGTGCGCAGGCACACCCGCTCACACCCGCTCACAGCCCTTGTGTAAACAAAAAAGACTAAGTTTCTAGCGCGCTCAACTACCCGCAATGCCCCCCGCGCACGTTTTCGTAAATGCCAGGACACCCGGCGCTCATGCTTGGAGCGCTTTCCAAGCATAAGCGCGCTCAGCGCCAGCGGGGCCGCAGCCTTAGTGAGAAGCAGAGGAGAGAAATACATGCGAGGCAGGAGAGTAAGATGGGTGAGACAGAAGGGAGAGAAATACATGGGAAGGGGGGATTAAGAGAGGGGGCTCGTGAGGTGTGAAATGGGGGGGGGGCGGCGGGCAATACCGCCGACATGGGGGGGAGGGGCCCTGCTTAAAATGTTTGTCCCGGGCCCCACGATTTCTGTTGGATGCCCTGGTCACGTGCACGAGCGTTCGCACAGGCACGCTCGCCCACTATATTACGGGCCTAAGAGTTCAAATGTGGCAACATTTAAAGGGAAAATAGTCATTTAACAAAAAAGACTATTATTGCCTAGCAATGAGTGAGGCCTCCTTGAGGTGTAGGCCTTCATAAATTCCTAAACACTTTTAGGAAATATTCTAACCAGGTGTACACCCTACATGTGCCAAACGTGCAGCACAGAATGCTCTTTCACTGTATACAAAATCAAGAAGACAAAACCTGCCGTAGTCACAGTGGGATTGTTCTGAGTAGCACTGAGTAAAGGCTTCCACATGATGCCAACAGCTCACTAGGACAGAGCGAGCCAGGCTTGATTTTAGAATTAGAATTTTCAATTAGAAAATAGAGCTTCAAAACACAGAATGGCCTCAATATAACCACAGAACTGTCTTATAACAGCAGGTTCCCACTTATCCTCCCCCCCGCCCCCCCTTTTCCACACCAGCATGGAAACCAGGGGTCTCCGGAGCGGAAAAGAGCATGTTCCTGCTGTGAGGACCCCTGCTGCTCTCCATACCATTAAAAAATAGGTGGGGCAAAAACTGAGTAGGGGAAACTGCTGCTCCCATCTGTACCACAGAACTACAGCCATTTGGATATTTGCCAAATACAATAGGTTACATATTAAGGTTCACCTTCCCTTCCAGAGAAAAATAGGTTTAAAAAACCACGTGTTTTCTTTCATTTATAGCGTCATTCTCTTTATAGAATGAAGTGGTAAGTATTTCACCCTAATGTTTAATTGGAATTTGATTTCAAGAGCCAAACCCTTTTGGCCAAATCAGATTAACGGGGCAGAGCCTCATGACTCACAAAGAACACATTAGCAGTGTAACGGTCTTCCTTATACCAATATACACCATGGATAAAGAGGATATTTGTATGTTTTGGCTGCTCTGGATTTGATTGGAGAAGAGCCTGTCAAAAAAAAAAAGGGTCTCTCTTCTATCTCCACTTTGCTTTGGGAAATCAATCCTACCCCGTTTCAGTGTATCATGTTTACCAGCTAACTTCTAAACATGGTTTATACCACTTGGAGGTGTCGATTATTTTTCTCAAGATATCAATCCCTCAAATTAGACCACTTAAAGCAGCAATTCCTCCAGGAACCATTTTTAAACTTTATTTGGTAACTAAAATGTGGCCTCTGGAATCAGCCTAACTCCTGCGCCCATCAGAAGGCCTGAATGTCTTCTTTCTAGTGTGTGTGACCCCGAGGTTAAATATATCTGCAAAAGCGGTCGCCAGTTGCTTTCAAGTTCTATTTTCATCAATCTAGTGCAGTTTCGTGACACCAGTTCTGCCCAAGAATTACAGGTGGGGAGGCTTGAACGAATAGCCTCTTCCACAAACATGTATATAGCCCAGCTCGAGCCCTCCTTGAGTTCTGACAGAGCATGCAATGTATAGGTTAAATTCTATTTCGTGAGAGCGGCTGGGAGAAGCGGCCACAACAGCTGCAGAGCGACACTGAGCAGGAGAGAAGGTAACGAACCAATCAGGTAAATTACTAATAGGCTGATAGAAACCGGAGCTACCCCTCCTTCTAAGCACCTGCACTCTCCCACATACTGTACCTGCTGAATACTGATGGGGAGGGGCGGGGTTTAGATATGACTGACTGTTTGCATGTTGGGTGCGGCAGGTGGTGGCTGTGAGTAACTTGGCAGGTAGCCATGTCTCCCCCTCTGTAAACAGGGCTGGGACCCAGCTGAGCAAAGCTGCCCCCACTGTACACATTATATGTTGTGAGTTAACCCATGGCGTACTGCGTTTTCAATAAAACCTTTCTTTTTTTTGCCCTGGGGGGGAAGTGAAGAGTTTAGGATGATGAATTATTAAAGAGTTCACCCCTGTGCTGCTGGAGAGGACTGCAATACACTGCACAATAGCACAGGGGTTATAAGGAAGAGAGTTACTGAAATGAGGAAGCGAAGGGCAGAGAGAGTCAGACACAAAATGAGTGGTATGTGACTGAGTGGTGAGTCAGTGGTGAAGTAACCTTGAACTGGCAGTGACTGATATTAAACAAAGTCCCAGTGTCTGATATAGAGAGAACAATATAACAACACGTCCCCTTGCAATGTGCTGCCAACTCCCTCAGTGAAATGTAGAAGTTACTGTACCTTCGCTGTGCTCAAAAAATTTTGCAGGTTCAACTGGGATGTCACCTTGTAAGAACTCGGGCCAGTGAGATTTAGGGCTTTTAGGATATTTTAATGGAAAAGTATTGTCTTCAATGGCCCAGATGCACTAAGCTCCGTTAAATCATGGCAGATATTGTGATGCTACCTAAATAGGTAATGGATGTTATTTTCCCTGCGTTTAATGGGTATTCCCAATGTTAGTGAAAAGGAAAAATAATGTCTGTCACCAAAAGCAGTATCGTAGCGATATATGCAGTAGCATGTACATAAAAGCGCAGAGATGCAATAGCTAATACAATCCACAAAAGGCAGAGGCACTAAGGATTAATATATGATGTATATTTAGTCATTCTTATCTAATCTTAATCCATTTAACATGGTACTGAATGGGCATGACTTCCTAGCCAAGGCTGCTAAGAATGGGTTACATATTGAACACCTAAAGCTTATTGGGCCAAGGCATAGACACCTGGTGAATGAGCGTAACAACCAACATGATTATTTATTATGTATTACGTTATTAAAAATGCTCTAGGCTATGTTAAGTACTGCAAACATTCACCTGTGAGCAGGTGCATTGCCTATACCTAAGGATATATTAGACTAACTGTGTGTTTATAAGGGTACCATTGAGAATTCTTCATAGGCCATATGTTATCTAATGTTCTTTGAAACAACGTTACGATAATCATGGTCTGGCTGGGATTATGGGAAGTTTAGGTGTGATCTATTTATTCTAATATTATTTCCCTGCGCTACCCCACTAACAGGTTTATCAACCTAATGTCCGTTGAAAGTTATCTATACGCTAATTCAGAGATTAACTAGGTTTTCATTACGTTCTTCTCTTTAGTAGAAAGGCGTTGGGATTATCGTTCCGATATTTTTGGTTAACGCATGTTAAATAGGCTAGTAGAGCTTATTGCATCTGGCCCAATGAGTTTTCAAGTCTATGAAAATTGGCACATGGAACTGGTATTTGAAATTGTCCTTGTGGGCGATAATGTAATAACCTGATATTTCTCAATCTACGCCATCATCTCCAAAATTATTTTTTTTCCCTTTTTTTTTGCTGTACAGAAATAGACTGCACTAGGCGTACAGATATAAATGGTATGCACTAAATTAAGGAGAAAATGCATCAACATTTTTTGCCAAGTTTCACTTTGTGTAAACTCCTAACAGTTCCCAGAATCTCCCTGACTTCCTTTGGGGCCTGAACTTCTAGCCAAGCTGCTCCTACTCTTCGGAGCAGTCTGCCCCGTACGGTCCAGGAAGCCCCCTCTCTGAGAATGTTTAAAAACAAACTAAAGACTTACCTTTTTACCGTAGCATTTGATGAGTGATCCAATTCAGTACTTACTGTATCATTCCATTCTATATTCTGGCCATCCTATATTATTACTTTGTGTTTGTTTGTTTGTTTTTAGCAGCAAAGGAAAGGGATCTTTACATTAAGGGCAGTTAAAATGTGGAATTCATTACCCATGGAGACTAGACAGTGATGGCAGATACAATAGATATCTTCAAGAAAAGGTTGGGCATTTTTAGAAAGAACAGGTATACATGGATATACCAAATTAGAAAACATGGAAAGGATACTGATCCAGGGAGTGATCTGATTGCCATTTTTTTGAGTCAGGAAGGAATTTATTTTTCCCCTCATGTGATATCATTAGATGATGTTTCACTGGGGTTTTTTTGTTTGCCTTCCTCTGGATCAATATACTATAAATACAAATGTAACCCTGCTTCCTATCACTTGGCAGGCTGTTACTCTGTGCTGTGTTACCTGCTGACTCACAGGGCCTGTCCTACTGCCCGGAGAAGCGCCTTTGTGCAATTACAACCTATAGTATATATATATATATCATTCTCTCTCCTCCTTCTCTCTCTCCTCTCTCTCTCTTCCCTTATATATAGATAAGCGCTTTCGGTGCAGCGCCTCCACCTGCGACAGATCCCGCCAAACGGGGAGTTAGTCTTCGCAGGACCTCTATACAAGAATTTCTCTCACACGACCATGTTATAAAACCAATTCCGTTTACTGATAAGTCAACCTTACGATACATTACATGCCATGACATTCCGATACGCTGGTACACAACATTTAACACGCCACGGAGGACGTCCACATTTATGCGCCTCGGCGGACGCCAACAATAACTTGCACTTCGGCGGACGCCAACAGTAACTTTCCCCAAATCCCACCACCGGATGTTCCCACCCCGTGTCCAAATACGTTAATCAGTTCTCTCGCTCCCAACGGCCGTGTGTATGTGTAGGGGTGACTGCGCAGCCACTAGGTCTTAGGTGATTGAAAGGGTACAGTTGGTGCACTTGATGAAATACCTGCCAAGCACTCCCGTGCTTGGAACTGCTACGGTTCTTCAAAAAGAGTCTCTGGGGGTCCCACGCTACGATATGGGGTGCTTCTCCCCGACAGGATAGTCCCGAACACAGCAATAGTTTAGGGGGTAAAGCCCTTACTAAGGGTGTCCCTAGCTCAGCTTGTCTCTATGGTGACTCAGGGCTAACTGGGCCGGGGCACCTTGCCTGCGCATGGGGGGGGTACAACCTCCCAGCACAGTATCTCCGTCTCCTTGTCTCTCCACGATGCTCTAACACACGTGCGCGCAACCACTGCCTATATCACTGGCAACTCCTCCGCCCATAGACTAGACGCGCTCACCTGACCCTCCCCGTGGGGGCTGCTGGGTCAAGGGACTGCTCCTTTCCCGCCAATATGTATTCTCCTCCTTCGCGGGCTTTGCAACTACTCCTTGCAAGTGCAACCTCTCATTACTCGGGTGAATCCGGGGTCACGGCTACACAAATATAGGATAAATATCTGTCGTCTAAATTTAGCATAGGTTGAACTTGATGGATGTATATGGAGATTTGTACTCACAACTGTGGCACCCGTTAATCGTCCTATCTTAGACGTCTGGTGCACTGCACTTCCGCATCATGTAGTGACTTCTCCGTCTCACGATAGAATACCCTCAGTGTCCAGTCAGATGGAAACCTACGTGTTTCGTTGTGACTTCCTCAGGAGTACCCCTGAGGAAGCCATAGCGAAACACATAGGATGCCTACTGCACATGAACAGAGGTTCCAGCTGATGGTAGAGAGGTTAGAATAGTCAAGTCTATTAGCCGTGGTCTGGGGTTGGAGAGGTCAGAATCGTGGTAGTCCGTATAGCCGTGGTCTGGGGTTGGAGAAGTTAGAATTCTGGAGGTCCGTATGTTGGAGAGGTCCGCAGAGTCGAGAGTAAGCCGGGGTCAAAATCCAGAGGAGTTTCAAAGACAAGCCGGGTCGGCAGAGAAGAGTTAACTGCAAAAGAACGCAGGACAAGGAGCAAGGCACAACAGACGCAGGAGCTCAAGGCTACAACAAGTTATGCTCAGTAAGGTAAGAAAGGAACTGCAAGGTATTTGTAGCACACAGGAACCAGTAGCAAGAGAGGCGGAGCGGAGGCGCGGCCTCCGCGGAGGCAAGGATTGGCTGCAGGAGACAAGTGGACTAAACGAATACTTACCATGCAGCTGGGGAGCGGTGCATGTCGTCACGTGTGCGTGTCGCGTGTGAGAGAAGTGCGGAGCGTCCGTGGGGGCGGCGCTAAGCTCCGTGGCACTCTACAAGAACTGCGCATGCGTGCGCGCTCTGTAAACAGAGCGGGAGTGCGCGCACGTGCTGGTGCCAGAGCAGAGCTCTGAGATATAACAGGTAAGGAGGGAACACGTCACAAAGGACGTGTTCCCCGATTCCTTACACTACCCCATTCGGCACCAACAAATCCCTGAGCTTCTTGCCTCCACCAAGATGGCTGAAATCTAAGGTCCTTTTTCCCTCACCCAAGATGGCCGAAGTGGACCCTGACACAAATAGACTCAACACTAACCTGGTTGTTTGATTATAATCAGGTAAACTTTATATTCAAGCCCGTCTGCTGTTAACAAGGTTGGTGTACACAACTCTGACCCATTCCAAGCAATAATAGGACTCGACAGGGGGTGCGCTATTTCCAGCCTTATTTTTGCTTTTACGATTGAGTTACTGGCCAGTTATATTAGACTATATCAAAATGTTTCAGGAGTGATAATTAGGGGTACAGAACAGAAGATAGCATTACTAAGGAAAATGAAAACAGCAATTGTCCCTATATGTTTTTCTTCTTCCCATATTATTAGTTTTTACAGAATTTGAACCGTGAGTCCTCTGGTGCTGAACTGGGCTATTTTTAGCTCAGGGCCCCCCAGATTTGCTGCTTTATGGATTCAGATTGTATTCTTCATAATGAAATGCTCCATTATCGTAAACTAGAAAATGCTAAATATAATGATTATAAAGATGCCTAGGCGACGTTGGACATTATCATGCTGGAGAATGTGTGACGTAGCGCACCCGGAACCCAGAAGGGGGATTTGAACAAGCAGACACCAGCACACATCCACAACGAGCGTGGGACACTAAAACGACTGATTAGCCATATATTCTTTCATTACAAATGTTTGTTTGTGAGTGCATTTTGTTCTCTTCTTGAATTTACAGAATGCGGTATGCAATCTATGATATGTGCTTCTTTCTCCTATTTTGCTATGTAACTCTGCATTTACTTCCACTTCCTTCTTTCCACTCATGTTGTTCTCAGATGCAGATTGTACATAAGCTTATTAAGCTGAGGACCCGATGCGGACGGCTGTGCGCGCGGGCCACAAGCCCCCTACCTCCTGCCTGTCTGTCCCTGTTGCCTCCTTCCGGCTGGGAAGTCTGTGTGTGTATGTATGTGTATGTATGTGTATGTATATGTATGTGAATGTATGTGTATATGTGTGAATGTATGTGTATATGTGTATATGTGTTGTGTGTGGGGGACGACGGACCGGGGAGACGACGGACGGACGGACCGATGGGAGGGGGGGATGACAGCACGGAGAGCGAGCAGTGGAGGGCATGTGTGGGGGCTCGCTGCACCCTCTTGCAGCCCGGGAGACCCCCGCTGCAGCCCTCCGCTCAAACCACGCCCCCCTCACCCTCCCCGCTCCAGCTCCCGCTCCCTCTCCCTACAGACCGCAGGTAGCGGTCAATTGCCTCTCAACGCGCCACCTGCATGCAGTGTGGGCGCGCTGACTGAGGCAGCGGGGCCTCAGCCTTAGATGTTACAAGTCGCTTCTATCTCCATATGTCCCTACGCAGCAAGTTTCTTTTTGTAGTTGGGCATCGGCCCTTTTTTTGGATTGTTTACAGAAAGCAACAGCCCTGAAAATGAGGTCAGCCTTAATCCTGGATGCGGTAAAGCAGGGGTGGGGAACGTCAGGCCTGAGGGCCGTATAAGGCCCCCGAAATCATTTGGTCTGGCCCTGCTAAGGCAACTGCTATAACCGGGGTCACGCTAATTTTTTTTAAAATGGCCACCGCGCGCCCGATCGGGAGGAGGTTGTGTGAGGCGCCGGCAGCCCTACACGATCCCCAGCAGCCACTGTACAAGCCCCAGCAGCCACAGTACTTCCTCCCGCACTCCACCCGCAGCAGTCCCCGCACTTGCCCAGCAGTTCCCCCCGCACTTACCCCAGCAGCTGCCCTACACGATCCCCCCAGCAGCAGCAGCAGCAGCAGCAACTACCAGAGGTAGGGGGGGGATCTGTGTGCCTGCATGCCTGCTGTGTGCCTGCATGCCTGCTGTGTGCCTGCATGCCTGCTATGTGCCTGTCTGTATGGCCCGCGAACAATGTTATAGATATCCAAATGGCCCTTAGCAGAAAAAAGGTTCCCCATCCCTGCGGTAAAGGCTCCCATTGATAGGGCCCAGATAGCCACAGGGACAATCAACTGATTTATGTTGCAAATTTATTTTTGTAATTTTTTTAAATAATTTTATTATTCAAGTTTTTATGTTTTTTTTACTTTCTGTAATATTTCTTCTGTTATAGTGGCCAAAAGCCCTATTATCCATATTTGTCTAATAGGGCTATTGGCCATTACTCAACAGGGGAGGAGGGAGGAGGTATGTTTGTTGGGGATGGGGGGGGGAGGTATGGTGGAGTGAGTGTCGGTGGTAATTGCCCCTGGGAGTGTGGTTAGGTCCCCTGGAGATGGTGGTAGGTGTTAACCCCTTATTTGTTTTAGCCATTGGTAAAGCATTGCATCGTAACGCTTTTCTAGCCACTTAGGCAGCCAAGGGCGGTATGCACTGTAGTTTAAGTAATATTATCCTATTTGATGTTCCTTGGGAGCTGCAGGCATCAAGGGTTCATGTAATTTTTACTATAGGGTTATATAATAATTAATATTACATATCCCTGTAGTAGAAATGTTACATTATTCCCCTTATTATCGATTCCATTGATTACCGCATTCTGGAAAAGATTAGGGCAATCTTGATGACTCTTAGGTCATAAAATTGCGGTAATACCACCAGATATTTTCTTTCCTGGGAACTGTTCCCTCAGGTTATAACTGTAGCATGCTTTCTTTAGTTACTGAACGACTAGAGGTAAAGATTGTAAGTGTCCTGGTGTTTACCTTTAGCTGTTTAGAGTTTACCTGTTGGAACAACCTTTAAAAAGCGTTTAACATATTTTAACATCTAAAGCTGTAGCAAAGAAGGTATTTCATTGGTGAGTGATCTTACTTTACTGAACGTCTAATACACCTGGCTTAGGGGAATGCCATCTATGAACTATTAACCACATACCAGAAACACACATCATTCCCAAAATCTGATAAGAGAACCCTGGCCTCTTTATCTTCTTCATATCTGCATACTGACACATTCCCAGATATGCTGTATATAAGTAGAGAACAGGATGTTAGATATCACTGCAATGCTTCACATGACCTTCTGGAAAGAAAGGAGGCAATTATATGTAATAACCTTGCTTCTTTCTGCAACAGACGAAAAGTAGAGAGGTGCCATCTATATCCTAGGGACGGATTGCACCTCAATGAAGAGGGGTCTTTTGTGCTAGGGGGAGAATGCTAAAAAGGTTGGAGGAGATTTTAAACTAGGATGGAGGGGGGAGGGGAATGAAACAGATAATGAACTAAATGGAATAGATGAGGATACAAGGTAGTATGGAGGTAGAATGGGGGCAAGTGCAAGTTTGACAAGCAGTGAGATACCCATAGTAAATAGAGATAATACTAAAAAACTTCTAAAGACTAAACCAAGTGGGAGCAGAAAGGAAGGAGCAGATAAGATAATAGTACAGGCTGAAAAAAAACTTAAATGCATGCTTGCTAATGCAAGAAGCCTGACAGATAAAATGGGGGAGCTTGAATTAATAGCTACAAGGGAGCAGTATGATATCATAGGCATTACTCAAACATGGTGGGATGAAACTCATGACTGGACAGTTAATTTAAAGGGTTATTCTCATTTTCGAAAGGATCGAACAAATAGAAGGGGAGGTGGAGTATGTCTATATGTTAAACCAGAGCTAAAACCTATTATAAGGGATGATGTCTATGAAGGAAATGATGAAAATGTAGAGACCTTGTGGATAGAAATTAGCAGTGGAGGTAAAAGTATAAAGAAAATGTTTGTGGGAATATGCTATAAACCACCAAATATCTGTGAGATTGAGGAAGCTAAAATACATTTGCAAATGGAGAAGGCATCAAAACTGGGTCATGTTTGCATAATGGGGGATTTTAAATTAAACAGACATAGACTAGGGCAATGAGATTAGCGTTACAACAAAAGGAAACAGGTTTTTGGGGGTGCTTAAAGATAATTATATGACCCAAATTATTGAGGAACCAACCAGGAGAGGGGCAGTGCTGGATTTGGTCATATCAAACAATGTAGAAGTAATAACAAATATTCAAGTCCTGGAACATTTGGGTAATAGTGATCATAACATGGTCTCATTTGAAATAAATTATCAAAAAACAGATTACTTGGGTTAAACAAAGACTTTAAACTTTAGAAAGGCAGATTTTAATAAACTGAGGTCTAATCCAGTAGTAATACAATGGGATGATGTTTTTGCAGGGAAAAATGTAGAAGATAAATGGGCAGTCTTTAAAACATTGTTAGAAAAGCACACTTATCAGTTTATACCCTTGGGTAATAAGTATAAAAGAAATAAGTTAAAACCAAGGTGGCTAAATAAACAGGTAGGGGAGGAAATGCACAAGAAGAGGAAGGCGTCAGAAGGGACAGAGACATCGTATCAGAATTAAAAGGAATGTAACAAAAATTGCAAAAGGGCAATCAAATTAGCAAAAATGGATAATGAAAAAAGGATTGCAATAGAAAGTAAGGTCAACCCTAAAAAGTTCTTTAAGTACCTTAATAACAAAAAAATGAGAAAAGAAAATATAGGACCCTTTCAGTGTGAGATGGGTAGGCAGATTATTGGAGATAAGGAAAAAGCAGATGTATTAAACAAATTCTTTGCCTCTGTGTTTACCAGGAAAGAATCAAGTTCAATAGTAGCGCCACAGGAGGAAGCCACAACCTCCATATTAATGACCAATTGGTTAACTGAGGAAGAAGTTCATAAGCGACTTGAAAAAATTAAAGTAAATAAGGCACCTGGCCCCGATGGCATACATCCAAGAGTTCTCAAGGAGTTAAGCTCAGTAATAGCAAAACCATTACATTTAATATTCAAGGACTCCATTTCCACAGGCTCAGTACCGCAAGATTGGCGTAAAGCAGATGTGGTGCCTATATTTAAAAAGGGAGCTAGATCACACCCTGGGAATTACAGACCTGTAAGCCTGACTTCAATAGTAGGGAAACTACTTGAAGGTTTAATATGGGATAATATTCAGGAATACCTAATGGAAAACAAAATTATTAGTAATAGTCAGCATGGATTTATGAAGGATAGATCTTGCCAAACTAACCTTATTTGTTTCTTTGAGGAGGTAAGTAGGAATTTAGACCAGGGTAATGCAGTTGATGTGGTCTACTTAGATTTTGCAAAGGCTTTTGATACGGTTTCACACAAGAGGTTGGTGTACAAAATAAAGAAAATTGGACTCAGTAATAATATATGCACCTGGATTGAAAACTGGTTAAAGGGTTGTCATAAACTGGTTGAAAACTGGACAGAGGGTTGTCATAAATGGAACTTTTTCAGGTTGGGCTAAAGTCGTGAGTGGAGTACCTCAAGGATCGGTACTGGGACCCCTGCTTTTTAACTTGTTTATTAATGACCTTGAGGTTGGGATCGAGAGCAAAGTCTCCATCTTTGCTGATGATACTAAATTGTGTAAGGTAATAGAATCAGAGCAGGATGTAATTTCTCTTCAGAAGGACTTGGAGAGACTGGAAACGTGGGCAGGTAAATGGCAAATGAGGTTTAATACAGATAAATGTAAGGTTATGCATTTGGGATGCAAGAATAAAAAGGCGACTTACAAATTAAATGGAGATATATTGGGGGAATCCTTGATGGAGAAGGATTTAGGAGTGCTTGTAGACAGCAGGCTTAGCAATAGTGCCCAATGTCATGCAGTAGCTGCAAAGGCAAACAAGATCTTATCTTGCATTAAACGGGCAATGGATGGAAGGGAAGGAAACATAATTTTGCCCCTTTACATAGCATTAGTAAGACCACACCTTGAATATGGAGTACAATTTTGGGCACCAATCCTAAGAAAAGACAATATGGAACTAGAGAAAGTGCAGAGAAGAGCCACCAAATTAATAAAAGGGATGGACATTCTAACTTATGAGGAGCTTTCAAAAGAACTATTCATCCCACGGGCAGTACAAAGGACTCGGGGCCATCCCTTAAGGTTGGAGGAAAGGAAATTTCACCAGCAACAAAGGAAAGGGTTCTTTACAGTAAGGGCAGTTAAAATGTGGAATTCATTACCCATGGAGACTGTGATGGCAGATACAATAGATTTGTTCAAAAAAAGTTTGGACATCTTTTTAGATGGGAAAGGTATACAGGGATATACCAAATAAGTATACATGGGAAGGATGTTGATCCAGGGATTAATCCGATTGCCAATTCTTGGAACCAGGAAGGAATTAATTTTTCCCCTTAATGGGGTTTTTTGTTTGCCTTCCTCGGGATCAATAAGTAAGTATAGATATAGAATAAAGTATCTGTTGTCTAAATTTAGCATAGGTTGAACTTGATGGACGTACGTCTTTTTTCAACCTCATCTACTATGTAACTATGTAACTATGTAAACAAAATATGGAGCTCAAAGCTTTTTACAGATGTTCCATTGTAATTTATTCACACCCACTCACAGATCCTCCAATGTGTATCAGTCTTGCTCAGCAATCCCACAGTTTAAATCAATACATACATATGGGACAGGACAGCCGTTGGCTAGGGTCAGGAAAGAGTCTGCACAATATACTTGTGCTGTAACAATCCTTTTGGTGGTTTATTTTCCATACAAATAAACAGGAAGTTAGGCAGTAGCATCCCATTAAGTCAAAACAAACCATAAACACAAGTCTACTCCACATTAAGAAGACAAACTAAACAGAATGGTTAGCTAGGCTAATTTCCAGTCTAAACAATACACAGCATACGGCTGGAATCAACATAAAGTCCTTATCAGCATAAAGTCTTTAATTGAGGTGCTGGAAACTAGTGAGAAAAGCGTAAATAAAAAACTTTGAGGTTTTTTTGAAACAGAATAACACGTGAATTTATTCAAGTCAAGTGCACTACGGAGACAGCTTTTGAAAAAAAGCTCTCTAACAATAACACGATATGCCATATATTTATACCCTAAAACCTAAAGCTCCACCCCTTTATTGGGGGGCTTGCACATCACTAAATATGACATCATTTTGTAATACATAACAATGCTAAAACTGATGTAAGTTTGCAATACATAACAAATGATGGAAGTGTGCGTCACCTATAATGACATAATCTTGTAATACATAACAAAAATGAAATGATACATACATTCTTTAAGGGGTTGAATGTGAGAAATTATTTCTATCTCTGAGTCCACCAGACACTCAAATACTGAGAAGTTGGTTCTAATTCTGATCTCACTTCTCAAGACTTTACCTGGCACTTAAATGTGAGAACTCTTCTCTAATTCTAATCTCACTCCTCAAGGCTGTATGCCCCCTCCCTTCTTCTGCAGCTGGGCTGGTCAGAGCTGGTAAACACTGAGAGCGAAAAATCTTTTAACCCACTATAACTTTCATGCAGCTTTCATACAGACAGAAGACAAAATGGAAGACACAAGCACAGCACATTACAACGTAATTGACAGACAAGGACTAGAACAATAACAAGATGGCTAACAAAAATAGTCAGACAAAATGGCTGCTTTGACTCTAATGTTGTTATGTCAGACCCCCTAATGTCTCAACTTCGTCACTAGTCACAGGTAAGCCCTCTGGAAACCATTACCGCCTTGCAGATAGTCCAGCCCTGCTTCCTTGCAGGCTTGTTCAGCTTCTTGGAGCTTCCGGTGCTAGGTGTGCATCCCAGCTGGTTTTAGCAGGCACTGCGTTCGTCTAGGCCTGTGGAACCGTTCCAACACGCGTCCTTGCAGATTTGGGGAAAGATTCAGTTCTGGCAGGCTGGTGGTATACAACAAAAAAACAACAAAGATGCCCAAAGCTACTTCCAATGTGACAAAAATACACAGTGCAATACCATATATTCTCTTGAAAAAAGTGTCATTTAGTTAACCCTTTGGCCAAAGCGTCTTAAGCCTGCTGCCACTTTCAAGGCATGACTGTTAGCAGGTCCTAAAACTCCCTTTTCAAGAGAATATATAGGTATTGCACTGTGTATTTTTGTCACATTGGAAGTAGCTTTGGGCATCTTTGTTTGTTTTTGTTGTATACCTTTAGCCACGCCCACCAGCACTCCTTTTGACACTTATATACATATATATATTATGTGGTAATGTTAGGGGTTTCTCAGAGCTTGTTGGGTATCTGTCTGTTTACTGGCAGGCTGGTGATTGCCTTTTTAAACCCCTTTCAATTAGGAGTTAGTTGAAACACCCTAGCACAGCGGTGCGCAAACTGTGGGGCGCGCCCACTTGGGGGGCGCAAGATTATGTAGGGGGGGCGCGGGCTGCTTGCAGGGAAACCTGGGGGCGGGCAGAGCTGTGCACGGGCGGCCAGAAGCTCCGTGCTGCTGCTTCTATGTGTCTGTGTCTTGCAGAGGGGGCGGGGCTTCTCTCTACACACAGACAGCCCCTCCTCTTCCTGTCTGCTTCCCGCACCAGTTTTCTGCAGCATGGGGGGTTGGGGGATCGGAGCATGTCGCCCCCCCAGGAGAAAGTGTGTGTGTGTGTGTGGATTGTGTGTGGGGGATTGTGGGTGTGGTGGTGTGGGAGATGGGGGATTGTGTGCTGGTGTGTGTGTGTGGGAGGGGAGTTTGTGTGTGTGGGGATGGGGGGAGGATGGGATTGTGGTGTCGTTGGGGGGGATGTGTGTGTGGTGTGGGGGGGATTGTGTGTGTGTGGGGAGGGGGGATTGTGTGTGTGGGTGGGTATTGTGTGGTTGGGGGGGAGAGTGGTTGTGTGCTGTGGGTTGGGGGATGGTGTGTGTGTGGGGTGTTTTGTGTGTGTGTGGGACGGATTGAGTTTGTGTGTGTGGGGGGGATTGAGTGGTGTGGGGGGGGATTGTGTGTGGGGGGTGGGATTGGTGGTGTGGGGATGAGTGTGTGTGGGGATTGTTGTGTGTGTGTGTGTGGGGGGGGGATTGAGTGTGTGTGTGTGTGGGGGGGGATTGTGGGTGTGGGGGGATTGTGGGTGTGTGTGGGGGGGTTTGTGTGGTGGGGGGGGGGAATGAGTGTGTGTGGTGGGGGGGGTGAGGTGTTGTGTGTGTGGTGATTGATGAGTATATGATGTGTGTGTGTGGAGTGGTGTGAGGTGGTTGGGTAGCTGTGTGTGTGTGTGTGTGGTGTGTGTTGTGTGTGTGTGTGTGTGTGTGTGTGTGTTGTGTGGTGTGTGTGGTGTGTGTGTGTGTGGTGATTGATTGAGTGTATTGGGTGAGTGTGTATGTGGTGATTGATTGATTGAGGAGAGGTGTGTTGTCATGCAGTGATGCGCAAAACTGGGGGGGGCGGGCAATGGGTGCAAGATTATTTAGTGGGGTCGCAGGCGGCGTGCGAAAAAAAACTGGGTGCGCGGGCCGGCAGACGCTGTGCGCGAGGGGCAGGCCAAGAGATGTGCACGGGCGGGCAGCGACAGATGTGTGGGTGGCGTAAAAGGATAGTGCAGGGTGTCGGGGCAATGTGATGGTGTGTGAGCGCACGCGCAGGGGCTTCGGAGGTACGGGGAGGAGCACGCCCGAGCACGGTGAAGTCAAACGCCCCTCCTTCGGTGTCAGCCCTGCAATAGCGCTGTGTTCCTGCTCTCCTCCGCTGGCAACCTGCTTCGGTTGCCATTATATCAATCATACTATGAATGTACAGAACTAATAAAAAAGAAAGTGAAAACACAACATTGAAAACGGAAAAAAATAAATAATACTGTAGGTAGGAGTTTGGATGACAATGGGGATAGCAAGACAAAAAGCATGGAGGGGAAGGAAGAAAAAATGAGGGGGGAGAGGGAAAGGAGGTAGCAAAGAGGTGGATGAATGCCCCCCAAAGGATTGCCTTTGTGCACGTACGCTCTCCCAAGCTTGGCGCTTGGGGAGACAAACAAAATTGACTTTGATGTGCGCTCAGCAGCAGTCAATACACACACACACAGCCACACACAGCTACACACACAAATAGCCTCGATCCACGCTTGCAAAATTATGCAGGACACCCTGTGCTCATGCTTGGGGAGTTGGTGATGTCACCGCTCTCAGCGGCAGCGTGGACGCAGCCTAATTTTGCAAGCGCGAGCTGTTGAAATATGTAATTATTTAAACATATTTGGTATTATATTGTATACCGTTTAATAAAGGGGTTTTTTTTTTCATGTGATTTTGATTACATCAGGCAGGGGGGGCCCGAGAAATTTTATGGATGAAAAGGGGGGCTCGGCATAAAAAGTTTGCTCACCCCTGCCCTAGCAGACCTGAAAGCTAGGGTGTGGTCTTCATGAGTCTGGAAGAGTGAGGAAGTTAACCTCTTCACTCCCTCACATACTTACCCCCTCAGAGTACAATTCCTCGCATACTCATCATTTTTAAAACACCTCGAGACATGACCCGTGTTGAGGTGGAGTCTGCCTTGGAGACGTTTTCCCCCTGAGCTGCGTTCCGTGCAACATCTCCCATCCACTAGATGCTGCCTCTCTCCGGCTGACACCAACACTTGAGATCTGGGTAATCTGTGCTCCGCAGCATGCTCATCCTAAACTGAAGCCCACGGAGAACGTCTACCACTCTGCACATCTCTGTTGAGTTCCTCATCAACATTCATCACGTCAAACTCTTGATTGTAAGCTTCATCGCCATTAGACTTTGACACATATGCTGTTTTGGTTGACAGCTCCCCAGACACATCAGTGCCCTAGTCATTGTTGGAGCACTCCAACTCCTTTCTTTTTTCTTTTTTTCTTCCTCTTTGATTTCCATTCCAACAAGTCCCCAAACTTCCCTTCAGTCTTTTCTGTGTCTTTCTGACTATCCGGCTTCCGACTGGAACCATGAACCCGGTTCTCCTGGTGCAATGTCTTTTCCTACCAGCAACTTTGGTTATCCACCTTTGGGGAAATTTTCTGGCCCTCAGGCCATAAAGCACAAAAATTCACTACCTCTTCATAAAATCCTGGCCACAATGTGTAATCATCGTTGAAGAGGACACAGGTGACAAAGTTCTTGTAACTTGTGCACAAAAATAGTATCGCTTCAAGCATTCTAGTTCTTCATATTTTGCTTCTTCATATTTTGCTTGTTCTTCTTCCTCTCTGGCTATTTGTGCTGCTTGCTTGGGCTGCTTCTTAACTTCCTCAAACCTGCGGAGGACTTCTCACTCAATCTCATACACTGGCGACACACTTTATTCGAGCTCGGCAAGTCCCACGAATTCGGGTATACCCGGGTGTATTGAGGTTTGTGACTGTTTTCTGCCTGAGTGCATTGAGGTATTTTTCAGGCAGGGATTGAAGCATTTTATTCCCGCTGGCTGCAATACTGCACAGTATATATATATATACTGCATTACAATTCATGAATTTATGCCATCTGGTAGACACGCGAAGCATTGCAGCCTATTAAATCCTAATCATTATCATTTAACAGATCAGCCGCCCGTCAGCCAGGCATGAACCCAGGCTGGGAAGGCAAACACAACGGGGCTTGTCAGAGGTGAGGAGCGGCGCATTCCAGGTATCTGCCAGGTACATACTGGGTATTTGCTCGAATAAAGTGTGTCGGTGCAGTATTTCCATTTCTCTAACCCTTCTTTTACTCGATTGACAATCAGTTCTCCCATGGATCGTGCTGTCTCTTCTTCCCTGTCACTGGCACAATCATGTGCATCTGGCTCAGCATCATTGAGCTCCAGCACCTCAGCCTTGGTGCAGTTCTCATCAATTCTGACTGTAGCCTGTGTCATTTTTCTTTTGCAGTTGGCAAACTTGTATTCTTGTGCTCCTCTTTCTTGATGCATTAATTTATTCCCACAAAACCACCGCTGGACAAACAGAGACATCTCTCTTAGCAAGCATGCGACAACAAATACATTATTGCATGCATTATTGCCTCATTTTCACCATGGACTGAATCTTCATATTGGCTGCCTTTATGGTAAGAAATACACTTCTAGGAAAACACAGCTTGCTTAGTTATGACGTAGGATCTATATCCGGACTGAATCACACAAGCAGCTTTCTACACATCTTTGTACCATCTTTCTTGCTGATACTTTCTAACTATTCCCTGAAGTAGAATGACACATTACTTCAAGGGATCATACTTTTTCCTTTCTTGTTGCATTCTCTAAACTGACTGAGTAACGGGAGCTGCTTTAACCTGGCGATACAGCTGACAAGCTTTCATTCCCTATAGATAGCCTGAATGGCGACAGTTGCAGAGCATTTACACAAATAGCTTTCTCTCTCCATTCTAACTTGGATAAAAGATCTATAGTATTTCTGCAGTGTGAGAATGCTTCTCTTCTTTCTTTCAGACTCCCTTCTGATTTGAGAAAGTTCTAACTGAACACATTGAGATTTGCTCTTTTCATGCTGTAAAGCGCCCTCTCCTTCATCCAGTGCTAACTGCACCCTTGACTTTTCTTGTTCCATTTGTTCCTTCACCTTTTCTTTTTTTGTGGAGGTTCCTATTTCCTGAAACAAAGCTGAATTCTCACATTGCAGATTCCTGTACTCTATTGTATTGTATTGATACTGCAGATCTCCATCTATGAGATTTCAGTCTCTACCTGTATCTCCTCATACTTCTGCTTCCACTCAGCCACTCTTGGCTGCAGAACATCTCGACTCCTTTCTAACATATGCTTTCCTGACATCGCAGGGTCATCATTAAATGTTTCTGCAACTTCCAGTGTAAGTTGAGAACCTCTTTTGTTCTTCTTTCTTTTTCTTGATTGGGCAAGGGCCACTTTGCTCCAGCCTGGCTTCCTTGGCCCCACAACTCGTCACTTGCTATCACATTTGCTGGAGAAATGGTTACCGTAATCACGGAAACAGTTCCTACCACCGCTTGCTCCACTGTTCAGACTCCAGAAGACTGAAACACGGTTAATACACATGGCTACTCTAGCCGATTCATCTTTCACCTGTGCAAGGTACCTTCAATGAGTTAATATTAACCCCTTACTCAATTGCAATCATAGCTATATGCTTCCACCACTCAAGAAGTGCAAATAAAAGATGTAAAATTAATAAATCTGCCAGGGTCTCAGGTCCCTATTTATGATAGAAAAAGGTAAAAAAAAATCTGTTCTAGCAAAATGTGTCCAAAAATGTAAATACTCTCTCCAGAGTGTGCAATCAGTTCATTCAGAGTCCAAAGCATCACTTATTCAATGTTTTAATATATTTATTAAAATACAGTGATTAGATTCCCAAAAAAAGGATTACATCAACATACAATTACAATAAATGCAGAACAGTTTCTCAAAATAAAAGGATAAAACAAAAACAGAAAACCTTATAACATTACGTTACCAGGATTTTCCCCCAGAGAGGTCGTTGGCGAAGTACTGAGAAATCACGTATTTGGTCTAAACACATTTCTGTTTAAATCTAGCACAGATCCATGACAAGTCGGGACCTGTCATAAACCCAATATATTGTATTTTTAAACCCAACTTTTACCTTCATTAACCACTAAAGCAGCAGATGAATTAAAATACCTAATATGTCATGATATTATCATGACATTCTGCAATTAGCATCGGCGTCTTTTCTATATCACTAACAAGTAAAAGTTAGCTACTTTCATTGACATTGTTTCAGTGCTTTCATTTTCTTTGCACATCTACGGAAAAAAAGACTTCTATGAACATTATTTCCCTTTTTAACCCTTATGTCTTCACTTATGTTTTCTTTTGTATTTTACGTGTATATATATTTATCTCTGTCACTAATAACATCTGTCCACAAGAGTTCTGGTCTTTATTGAGCTGTACTACACCCCTCAGCCCCACCTGTGTTAACAAGCATCCATGGCAAGTATTCAAGTGCTCCTTTCTACTCAATAAAGTTTTGTATTAGACATGGGTAGCAGAGGGAAGTTTACGCTGTATACAAAGACCTGAGATGTTAAGGTGACGTGTCACTGTTCCTAGTTCTCCTCTCCTGTGTACAGTATAAAAGTGGGAGGATGAACTGATGCTTTCTCCTATTTAACTTTTGCCACTTCTTTATTGTTGACTTTTTCCCCTGCTTTGCATTTCTCTGGGCTAAGCTATGAGCAAACACACAGTGACACTCCTAACACACACACACACACACACACACACACACACACATTGTCACACATGATGGTTACAAATTCACATAAATAATATCATTTGTGTAAGACACAGAAAGAAACAAAATGCACATTTGCCGTTACACACGGAAAACACACCCTAATGTATCTATATCACTTACAAACTACATATTGTATGCACAAAGTATACACATGCACTCTTTCTGAATGTGCAGAATGGTAAACACGCAACACATTCACAGACATACACGTAACAAAACACCTCATTGATACAGAGATGCACAAACTGCAATAGGGAACAAATGCACACAGAACAACATAATGACACAAAGGTACACATGCACAGATACGTCTCAGTAGGCGAACGAACTCAACATATGTGAACATATTAAGCAGCACACTTCACTCATAGACTCATTTCCATATGTACATGAAATAGTTAAAGTGCGGGACAGTAACAGTTTGAGCCTCCTCCGCCCACACCTCACCACAATGAATAAAGCAAGGAGTAAAAGTAATATGAACGAAAGGATAAGTGTTCTGATTGGCCGGCACCACCTTGGCAGCCAATAACATCATTACATGTGTCGTTCGCTGTGTTGCCCCATTCTTTCTCCATTTATCGTATCCTGGAGAGAACCTCACACACACTGAGCACGCTGTGCACAATGCAATTGAGGGCAACAGCCAGCAGTGGGCAGGTTACCTTGAGATGGCTGAGCCTGCTTATTTTAACCCCTTACTTATGCAGTATTGCTTCATCAAGCAATGTAATAAGGGACATCCCTAAAGAGAAATACTTCTTCATATGAACAATGACAACTCTCCTTTCTTTCATTTTTAAAATACATTTATATTTTATGAAATATTCATAGTTATACAGATGCAATGATGCCAAGAAAGTTTATATATAAAGATAGTCATATATATATATATATCACGAAAAGAAAACAGAGAGCGCACGCCCCATAGCATAAAATTGTACATTTAATAAAAATAAGGGATTGGGAGAGGGAAAAGGAACACTCACGAAGGTAATAAAAAATCAAGCGATTTGTGATAATAATCACCGCCAGCGAGGTTTGCACCGTCCCGGATCACACCGACAGTCCAGATGTACAATTTTACGCTGTGGGGCATGCGCTCTCTGTTTTCTTTTCGTTTCTACAGATTCTCTACTGGAATTGGTTCTTCCATCTGAGAGCAGCCTTGGACCCCTGGGCTTTTATTCTGTCCTATTTTGAATTTATCAGGACTCATTTAAGGGTTGGACTTTTGCATATGTTTTTTCACTTTGAAATTTTATTTCATGCATTTACACTCTTTTTAATGTATTTTTAGAGTGTGTTCTTTTAGTATGTTTCTGTAGCTTTCTTGCACTTCACTAATAGGATTACACTATATATTGTTGCACAGGTTTAGTGCATATTTTCTAGAATATTATTTTTCATTTCATCACATATATATATATATATATTATCACATATATTATATTATATATTTTTCATGAATACTACACTGGTTCACAAGTGGGGCTACTTATTTTCTTTTACACGCACACGCACGCGCGCACACACGCACGCGCGCACACGCGCACACACACATTTCTTTTAATCTATAAAAAAAAATTCATTCAAAATTAAATATAATTATTGGGCAGCAACACTATAAAAAGTACAAGCAGATATTGATCCCTCCTCCTTCCTAGTTCAGGGCCATTAATTTACACTATGTAAGGGTACCAGACAATAAAATGTGGCTATTTATTACAAAGGGAAGAAAAACATAGTTGTGTCGACCATCTTAACAGTGCCCTGAGGAAATATTATGTACAGGAATACCCCGGTTTAAGGACACTCACTTTAAATACACTCGCGAGTAAGGACATATCGCCCAATAGGCAAATGGCAGCTCGCGCATGCGCCTGTCAGCACGTCCTGAACAGCAATACCGGCTCCCTACCTGTACCGAAGCTGTGCGCAAGCGGGGAGACTATAGAGCCTGTTACACATGTGTTATTTACACCAGTTATGCACGTATATGACGATTGCAGTACAGTACATGCATCGATAAGTGGGGAAAAAGGTAGTGCTTCACTTTAAGTACATTTGCGCTTTACATACATGCTCCGGTCCCATTGCATACGTTAATGCGGGGTATGCCTGTATTCTGTCTTGGAGCTGCATCCTTTATCTTTCTTAAAAGTCATACTAAATGTTTGTTTAACATGTTTTAAACTATTATTATTGTTTATTTGTTAAGTGCCAACATATTCCGCAGCGCCGTAAAATGGGGGTACAGAGATTTGATAATTACATAGACAGAGTTACATTACATACAAAAAAAATAAGGACAAACATGCACACACAGATACAGAGAGGTCATGCGCCCCTGCCCATGACAGCTTACAGTCCAGAGCAGGGGTGGCCAGCACATGGGACATAAAGCGTCCCGCATTTAGAATGGCTTGCGTGATGGTACTCAGGGATCAGCTGCTTCTCAGCTCTCCTCAGCTGCATGGCCCTCTCACGCCACCAACCCCCCCCCCCCCCCTCCCCCCCACCCCTCCTGAAACTCCAAGCTCCCTTCCGCTGCGGGACTGGACGCCTCTCCCCACACCCCTAGGTAAAATTATTGGAGGGGGTGGAAGAGTGAGAGAAGTAGGAGAAGAGAGGAATTGAGTGAGAGAGGAGGAGAAGAATTGAGTGAGAGAGGAAGGGGGAGAGGAGGGTAAAGAGTGGAGGGAGGAAAGTGGATGTAGCGGGCAGTAGGACAGTGGCAACCCAAAAAATGTGTGCCCGTTTATTGGCACGCCTGAAAAAAAAAGGATTGACCAGCCCTGGTCTAGAGCAGGGGTGCGCAAAGTTTTTTTTTCTGTGCCCCCCCTGTGTGTCGGCTCCAAAGCTCGCCGCCCCACCTCCCCAGTGACCTGGCGTCAAATGACGCCGAGGGTCACGTGACGTCACGTGACCCTCGGCGTCATTTGACGCGCGTTTCCATGATGACGTGTAATGTCACATGACCCCGCTGCGTCATTTGATGCCGCGTTGTCATGGCGATGTGACCAGAAGCCGGCTGAATCCCGGTAAGTTGAAGTTGCAGAGACCTTGTGCGGTCCCCCGGCATTTAATTTACATGCCTCGGGGAAGAGCGTAAGGCCTTTGCAACTGCCTGCGCCGCCCCAGAAAAATACCGCAATCCCCCCACCCCCAGTTTGCGCACCGCTGGTCTAGAGGATAAGGAATAACAGGAAATGATTTGCTTGCAGAGAAGCTGGGAGCAGTAGTGCTGCTCCCTCTGGCAGCAATTCTGACTTTAGGACAATAGCACATGAAAGGCCCTGTGTGACTGTATTAAACCCTTTCCAGATAATGAGACTAACTAGTCGAGAAGCTTGTGTGTGGAATCTCTCCAACCGGCAATGAAATAAGGAAGTCCCAAAGTCTCTTTATTTTGTGCTTTGTACGCTTGGCAGCGCAAAGTACTGGTCAAGGCAGAAAAATAAATACTCAGTAGACTGTACAATATAATATTGTTAGTTGCTAACAGTTCTGTCAGGCATGTGCTAATCCCCTTCGCTGACAGAGTTCCTGGGGCAATGTTCTGGAGAGGTTCCTTTCTGTTGCAGTTTCTACAGCGCCTCATGGTAGCAGTGCTTTTGTTCCTATATGATCCATTATACAGGTGGATGACTAAGTGGCTCCATCTGGTGGATTCTACAAGTACTTTTGTCTCAATATGGGAGCTGGAATTAAGAGTAATTTGCATAACAGTGAATATGTGGAAGTGTGGATCTTTTACCTTTTGTCCGTATAGGGTTTAGATTGCAGTCCAATGTTCTTCAAATAGTCTTTTTAACAACTTGTCTCAGCAACACATTACTTTTTACGCCATTGGTCCCTTTCCTTCTTACTGTCTTAAGTTTAGAAACATTCAGGGTTATTAATAAAGTGTGATTGTACCAAATGGTTCACAATTGCACCAAAGCTTCCATTTAAATCAATGGGAGTTTCTGTGTGGCAGTGCTTTAATCGGCACTATTACGCTTTAATGAATAACTCCCCCAATGTCTGTGACCCCTTGGTTCTCGAGATATATTGTTGTTGTGTGTGCCAGTGTATGACACAAAAAAACTGCAAATATGATCGCAAGGCTTGAGACACAATTTCATTACCTGAGCGGCAGGCACTGTGCTGTTAGGTATGAGGTATGATAGGGTAGTAATGAGCTATGGGGCAGTGTAAATTAATAGAAACCTGACACAGCTTTCGATGTAGAAATTTACTAAGCTGTAGTCAGATGTGGGTTCTTTGTTCTCCCTTGGTCAAATGTCTACGGATTTCTATAGGTGTTCTGGTGCATAGTGTATTGTCTCACATTGCTACACCTCCACAGACAAGTGGCTTTTACAGATGGAGAGACTGGTCCATCCAGTTCAGTGTGTAATTTAAATAATGAACACAGCACTTGAGCGTATCCCAACTTTTAAACCTTAACATCAGTCTGTTGTTTTAGGCCTGGGACATAGTGCCCCAAACAGTGCGGAGGCGCGCTGAGGCCTTGCACAGCGCGCCATCAGGGGGCGGGGGCGGGCCAGTGACGTCACGGAGCTGGATCGCCCTCATTGGGCGAACCGCTCACGTGACCGGCCCTGCGCTCCGGCGAGCGCCAAATTTCAAAACTGTGTGAGACACACGCTTCCGCAAGCGTGAGGAAGCGTGCACGAGCCCCTGCTAAAGCCGCTCTCATTGCGGCTGCAGGGGCTCAGCTTCGAGCAGCACAACGCCTCAGCACGGGTCAGCGCATAAGCGCTGACCATGCCCGAGGCCTTATACTGCAATATCCATAGATGTCACCTTTGAAGGACCCAAAATATGAAATCTTGAGTTTAAAAGTAATGCATTCGAAGAATGAGAAAGTATATGCCCACGTTATATATGCTGTGCAACCATCTTCCCCTTGCTTGAGAATATTTTAACTCCATTCATTTCTCCATTCATGAACCCTGGCCTGAAAAGAGAAGAAGATTAGTTCCCAAAAGCATGTCAGTGTAAAATGTTGTTAGTCCATTTATTAAAAAGGTAACGCATGCAGCAGAGGTACTGATACATTTTCACATGCTGGGTAGAGATGTTTGAATATCTTCAAAAGTGTTCATTGAAATTGTTTCCCGCGCTTTCAGGAAATGTCAAGTTTTTCCCTAATTTTCTCAAACGGTCACATTGCTTGAAAATGAGCAGTATTTCCCTAAATTGGCCATTTGTTACAGCAAGTTTACTAGAATGTAGCCAATTTCACCAATTTTGCCAAAGTGTTACCATATTTCAAGAGAATGGCAGTAGATAAAAGGCCAATGCACACTGACTTTTAAGGCTTGACGCATGTTGTAGAAGCGCGCTAATTTATACGAAAATGTTAGAGGGAAAAAAAACAGGCAAATTTCATCAGGTTCCTGGATTAGGCTGGAAATTTCGCACATCTCTAGTAAAAGATGAACTGATCGCCATCTAGTGGTCAGATTTGCAAATGAAGGGAGCTATTGTCTAAATCTAAAATTTACTGAAGGTCATTAAATTTGCAATAATACAGAATTTTCCAAAACAAGCAGCTGCAATATTATTGCTGATTTGTCCTGATATTCAATTACATTATAATATACATTATATATGTAATGGTGTTTCCCCCACCTGGCGGAAGGTTTGCCTATTACTACGGTGTATGGTGTAGATACCTGCTGGTAACAGGAGGGCTGAGTCGTCCGCCGATGGTAGTGGGGACACAGGACAAGGCTTCTGGGGTTCATACCCCACATATCTCTTTAGCAGTGCAGCTCCTCCATCTGCCGTAGACTCCAGGAACTGAAGGGGATCTCCCACGGTAGAACGTATTACCTCTCCCCCCAGTAAGGTCACGCACCAGGCAGAAGGTATATAAAAACAGGAACGGTCTTCTGTACAGCACCGTTACACGGCAGGCTTCTGCCTGATGCAATACTCTCAGCTCTCACTGAAGGATGGTCCCTGGACCGTCACTACAGGCCAAGGGCACTCGCAGCAGTCCCAGCTCTTCCCCACCTCCCTGGCAGAGGTATGGTCCACACTCACTCTCTGGTGGAAGAGCACAAGGGAAGGCCCCAATCTCAGGCTCCCAGTTGTGTGACCTGCCTTCCTCAAGTGGGGGAAGGACACTACTAAATTTAGGGCGGTGCTGCCTTTAAGTACAGCCAGGAGGAGGGCACCAGGCCTGGCTCAGGATTGGTCATGCCCAGGCCTGATGTCACCGCCACCCACTGTAACTCAAATGCAGCTCCTCAGAGGGGGAAACCCCCATAGCAACTACTGGCAACCTGATTGTACCAGGGTTTACTGCAAGCCCAAGGGCAGAATAGTAGCCATCAGGTGACCTGGCTACATATACAATATAAATCATGTCAAACAGGTCATTTTCATATGGATGTTAGTAGGAAATCAGCGATATTGACTATGCTTGGTGTTGTAAGTAGGGTACTCTAATACAATCCAATGCAAAAAGGGGAAGAGAGTATTCCATTCTTTGCTGGCCTCTCTTATATTCTTAGGGTTACCATAGGTTCTAACCTACCAGTAATCTAAGCTGACACCCCTTACATGATATAGGGACAAGTTAGCAATACGTCAGCTAATGAATACAAATGTCAGCTGTAATCCAATGCTGTATTCACCTGTACAGTGAAGGGGTCCATACAGGACCAGAGTGCCACAGGGCTTCCGGCACTCCTGCGTCATGTGATCAGTCCAGGTCCAGGAGCGTTCACATGACCGTGCCAGGCTGGAAACAGAAGTGAAGAGGTCACTGTCAGTCCGATCACCCCCTGGAAAATAAAGTGCCTATGATGTACCAGGAACAACGTATGGACACTGTAAAAAAATCAATAGCTACAATTCCCCCCAACATTCGCCAATTTCACGGAATGTAAAAAGTTTTGAAAAAAAGGTCAAAATTTAGCACCAATTTTTAGTTAAAAAAAAAAAACACCATGCTATATGTTCAAAAAATTGCTACATTCTACCAAAATTCATGTAAAAAATTGCAGACTAAAACAGAACCAGTCGCACACCTCTGCTCAGGGAAGCAGCCTTAAGTCAGATTGCAAGAGGGGATGCTGCTGAAACACCGGGCAGTGCAGAGTAAAAGCCCCCCCCCCCCCCCCGTACCCCTGTCATCCCCCCCCCCCTCCCTGATAATGCTGTTTGCTATGTCCATAATTTATCGGGGGGGAGGGGGGAGGTCCAGTTCTGTTTCCAGGGCCAGTTAGCTGGACTGGAGAGGGTGGGAAGCTGCAAGACAGGGTTTGGTAACTACACTAATGCTGGTCAGTCAGGAGTTAGTGCTCCTAAACAAGGTAGGCCGGTTTATTTTGTTGTGTTTTTTGCCATCCATTTATTTTCCTAAAGTGACAGTATCTATTTTTCTTTCATGATACACTGTACCTGTTTTGGAACCAAATAAACAATCTTTCATTTTTAACACCTTAAAAAAATGTCTTCTTGGGGGTGCTAATGAGACGATGAAGGAGATGGACATCTTCTAGAGGAGCTCCTCAGAGCATGACATATATATTTTGTTATAGTTCCCGAGAACACACTTTAAATATATAAAAAATATATTATATCTTGCAACATGAACTTTAACTGCATCAAATAAAATGCCTCCTAAGGGAAGAAGAAACCCCCCTCAGGAGGTTTCTCCATTCTTCAGCAGAGGCCCACTGCTTAACTCTGATCCTGGCAATGGTGGTGCAACGACCTGGGACACGCATGTGTCATCAGACACAGTGCTAGTAAAGGAGGAAACGAGAAGCATCACATTAAAGGACCCAAAGAGATTCTCTAACGATATTAAGAGGTCATTTCAAACAGCAATACACAAGGGGGTTGGGGAACTAAACTAAAATCGGATCTCGCGTCGATGACTGAACGGACCTCAGACTTGGTGCAGAAGGTACGGAAATCCCTTCAACTTCAGGTTAGTACAGATAACGAAGTTTTCAAACTGAAAGAAGAATTAAACTCTCTAAAAGATAACTTTAAGGGTATTGAAAACAGGGAGAGAAGACAAAACCTCTGTATCAGGAACGTTCCTAAGGCGGTCTCATCAGATTCCCTTCAAGCTTACCTTAAGAGGCCCTTTTTATAATTTTGGACCGAACCCTATATGAAAATTCTCTCACAATGGAGAGAGCCCATCGAGCCCCAGGCCCAAGGTTCACAGACCCTAACAAGTCTAGGGACATCGTTATAAGAATGCATTACTTCACTATGAAGGAGAAGATCTTCTCAGCCTGCAGGATCAAGCAAGAAATCTCGATTGAAAATACACACCTATACAAATATTCAGTGACCTTGAATCCCGATTACTACCTTGCTGCGTGAGAGGGGCCAGCGGTACAGATGGGGTTTTTGCTTTCATCACATTGCTTAAAAAAATGGTAAGCAGCATACCTTGCGCTTGCTGGAGGAAGCAGACAACATCTTCAGGGAACTGGGAATCAGCCCAAGGAGACCAAGCAGGGCTGGTCCCAGACCACATGGAACCTCTCCCCCCCTCCCTACAGGGACACAGGACATGACAATAGGGGATTACCCCCACGCACGTCTCACCCAGAGAAGCGATGAAATGAGAGACGCCTCTACTACCTATCAGTATGCCCTGAGGTACCTGAGGATCACACCCCTGAGGCCAGAGAGGAATACTCAACTCGAATGGGGCCCGACTGGAGAGGGACTCATCATGGATTAATGTGAGTGGTGTTCTCAGGTCCCGGGAGAGCCAAGAGAATGTCCGTCTCCAGTGGAGGGAGATTCTGTCTTGGGCTGAACTCAGATGACAGAGAGCCCCCTTCTCTCCAGGACTAATGCTCATTGTCTTGAGCAATGAGCCCAAGGACTGGTGTATGTATAACTTCTGTAAATAAGTTGCCTTTCAAAATGTTAACTAAGTTTTATGCTGTGTTAATGTCACGGATGCTCACCACAAATCGGACTAGACAGCTAGGCTGAGGTGGGGATGTATAGAACTGCCGCCCTACAACCGCGAGGGCAGGTCCGGTAAGCAGAGTCGGTGTTGGTTAGCCGGGTAAGGGTAGGAGAGAGTGGATAATAGTAGAGTGAGTGTAGTGCTCAACAATCAGACACGGTTCCGTCTGTAGAGAGTATATATAACATGAGTATCCAGATGAAGATTGAGTGTCCACATAATAATAATATAGTTGGACTGGAGGTGATAAGTGTCCACGTGACACCCACATCAATTAACACTTCAATAAGCACCCAACCAGTATATGAATAAATGTATAATAATGTCCGTTGTGTACAAGGTATATCATAAGGCACTGCGGCTCTTTACCTGTACATTCCGAGGGACACTGCAATCATCTGTGGTGTGCAATCCATCCAGGTGTAGATTCAGAGTTGCAGTAGAGGTAGACAGAGCACAGCCAGGGAAATCCTGCTTCTGGTATCCAGAGAAAGGAAAAAATAGCCAGGCAACTCCAAACTTAGATTAGTGATCAATTTATTGCATGCTAGAAAAACAATAAAAACGGACTACATGAACGCACCAGACAAAGAAAAAATATAAGATGAATAAACTTATATGTACAAAATATATATATATATATATATATATATATATATATATATAAGTTTATTCATCTAATATTTTTTCTTTTGTCTTTAGTTCAGCTATATGTTTAGTAGTAAGGACTTTTAGGGGGTATCTGTATTATTTAGATTATTTGTATCACCCCATGTATTTGCTTGGTTACATTTTTTGATACATTTTTTGCTCTTTAGTTCAGTTTCCAGTGACATTTTTCTTATTTTGTTACATTTATTTTTTCTTGTCACACGCTTATTTGTTAGGCTGCCTTTAGTGTGTATATGTTTTTAAATGTTAGTGAGTCCTATTGCTCGTTATTAAAATCATTTCCATTTTTTCTACTTTGACTGTGGGTCCAAGTCTTTGTTTCTTATTTGATGGTTTATTTTTAGGTTTATTTAGAGTGCTATTATTATGGATTGTCTTAGTCTTTTGTGTGTTCTATATTAGCTACATCCCCAAGCGCCACCAGTTTCCCTGAGCTATTGTACTATAGATTATACTGGTTACTCCAATCAGGGTATTTCTATTTATTTATGGGTCTGGCTTAGCCGTTAGTTATATATAGTGTGAGCAACTGCCCTTTTTGTGTGTGTCTGATATATATATAATTTATTGTGCCACACAACGTTTTGACCTACAGGTCTTTATCAAGTGACTAGGCACTATTGGTGGAGTGCAGCCTTTACTCTTTTTACAGTGTGATAATGGTCAAAGACAGGGTTGAAGACCTGTCTAAGACATGCAAATGAATATACAGGAATATTTACAGTTGCTTTATGCTTTACTGTGGAGGGTTTTAGTCACTTTTTTTACCCACCATAACCTTAATAAGTGTGGTGATTACCGACTCTTATCTCATTTGAGCAAATTTCAGCAACCAACCTCACACTGATGATACCCATCAAGGTTGAAACATGTCTGTGAGTGGGTTTACTGGCTTTGCATCTCCCAAGCCATTGCTTAAAAGCTGTGTCTAAAGCAGCATGCATTGGCTAAGGGTTGCTCATGTAATGTGAGCATGAGATAAAAGGTGGCACTGTGTGCTCATTTGCATGTCATTTCCCAGAATCCCTTGCTGCAGTGGAAGTGCTGTGTGCTGGGTGTGGGGGAGAGAGAGAGTGTGGGGGGGGGAGAGAGAGAGTGTGGGGGGAGAAAGAGAGTGTGGGGGAGACAGAGGAGAGAAACGGTGGGTGACACACACAGAGGGTGGGTGATACAGAGAGAGAGAGAGTGGCTGGCTGAGTGGCTGGCTGGGTGAGTGGCTGGGTGAGTGGCTGGCTGGGTGAGTGGCTGGCTGGGTGAGTGGCTGGGTGGGGCAGGGGTGACTGGGTGGGTGGGTAAGTGATTGACACTGATTGGGGCAGGGGTGACTGACACTGACTGGGGCAGGTGTGACTGACACTGATTGGGGCAGGGGTGACTGACACTGACTGGGGCAGCGGTGACTGCATGTCTTAGACAGGTCTGCAACCCTGTCTTTCACCATTATCACCCAGCACACAGGAAATTTCAGCAACCAACCTCACACTGATGATACCCTAAGACATGCAAATGAATATACAGGAATATTTACAGTTGCTTTATGCTTTACTGTGGAGTGTTTTAGTCTCTTTTTTTACCCACCATAACCTTAATAAGTGTGGTGATAACCGACTCTTATCTCATTTGAGCAAATTTCAGCAACCAACCTCACACTGATGATACCCATCAAGGTTGAAACATGTCTGTGAGTGGGTTTACTGACTTTGCATCTCCCAAGCCCTCACTTAAAAGCTGTGTCTAAAGCAGCATGCATTGGCTAAGGGTTGCTCATGTAATGTGAGCATGAGATAAAAGGTGGCACTGTGTGCTCATTTGCATGTCATTTCCCAGAATCCCTTGCTGCAGTGGAAGTGCTGTGTGCTGGGTGATAATGGTGAAAGACAGGGTTGCAGACCTGTCTAAGACATGCAAATGAATATACAGGAATATTTACAGTTGCTTTATGCGTTACTGTGGAGGGTTTTAGACAAAATTTGATTTACCCACCATAACCTTAATAATAATATATATATTACACTTTGGCTATTTATTTGAACAGCAAACACACAAGCCCCAATGCACATCCAATGTGACACATGTTTTAGTTCATTTAGTTTATCTTTTTTCTTTGGGTCATTTTGTTCAGTCTTTAGCCAAAACATGGTAAGCTGGTAACCACGGCATGGATGAACTTTCAGATTTCGAGCTTGCTAAGATTGTGTATTTCTATATTTTAATAGCAGAATACAGGGAGGTTGTATAGAGTAAGACAAGGATAAGAGTACAAACACAAAAGGAACATTCTTGAAAATACTTTTTAGAACAAAGTTCATGTTATGATGCAGCCTTTCTTCACAAACATAGCTTTTTTTCCTTGTTGCACAAAATGTGTAAAGATACAACAATGATTGTTTTTCTTCTGTGCTCTTTCTGGCAATTCTTTGTTGCCATTTTAATCAATCCCTGGAACACTTTTCTCAAGTATCAGTAATAATAATATTTTTTTTTTTGTTTTAAGTTATACAGTGTATACAATGCTGTACATAGATTTTTTTTGCAGGCATACAGCAAGTCTCTGCCTTACAAAGCTTACAATATACAGTATAATGCGACTTGCTCAAGCTCACAAGGAAATGATGCCTGGATTTGAACCACAGTTCCCTGCTTTGAAATCAGTGTAATTGTTTTCAGAGTTGGTGCCATTACTCACTGAGCCATTCCTTCAGCTTCTTGTAACCTTGGAAAGTTGCTTTATCTCCCTGTGCCTCAGGCACCAAAAATGGATTGTAAGCTCTATGGGTAAGGGACTTGTGCCTGCAAACAATCTATGTGGAGCACTGCATATACTGTCAATGATGAAGAAGAAGAAATAGAAATAGCATGAGGATACCAACAGCAGGCTTCAAGAAACATGGCGCAGTGATGCTGCTTTCCTTGCAGCCTGATGACTATCAGGGCTAAACAGAGCAGCTGGTTAGTAAAAATAAAGGCCCTGCGGCTGTCTGCAGCTGTCACCTTCCCTGGAGCCTGAACAAATTTTTGAGTGATTTAGGCTACATCCGCTTCATGATTTCTGATTTATGGGGAAGACTACGGGGCTATATATCTATCCCAATTTTGACCTAAGAGACATTTTTAAGAGACATTTTGGACGTGCATCTCAATGGGGCATATATATTAAGCTGAAGCTTTGCCACAAAATCTCACTTAAACATAGAATGCAACTCTGGGGCAGAATCAAAAAGTGGAAATACATTTCTGCGTGTATAATGCATACTTCAGATATATCACGCATAGCTATCTAAAAAAATAAGAGCAATAGATACTTAACTTGAACTCGTATGAGTAGGCTGCAGGACGAAGCAGCACAGACAAATGAAAAATGTGTATAGGTAGACGGGTGGAGCACACTGGGTGGAGCAACTCAAAAATTAAGAAGAAAAAACACCAAAATGGGGTAAAGGAAGACGGGAGGGAGGTAAATGAGGAGTGGAAACAAAGGGGGAAGAAATGGACATAAGGGGCAATGTTTTGAGAAAAACCCATCTTCAGGCCTGTTCCTGTTGTTTCTTATCCACCATAGTACTTCCCTCAGAGTAGCCTGTGTGATGCTCCACAAAAACACCCCAGTATAACAAATATCTTAATTAGCAAAGAGTTCAAAAAAAGTCAGAAAGAGGCAAAGTATTTCCTGTATGGGATAGAGTCAGTCCAAACTGCAGCCTGTCAAGGTACGGGAGTGTGCACTAACATCTGCACATTACACACTACCTCACCACAATTCCTTCCTTTTTGAGCCAGGCAAGGAGGGGTTACATAAGGAAACAGGATATTACTGTAATGGACTCTCCCTCATCCTCTCCGTGTTCCTCTCCGTGTTCCTCTCCGTGTTCCTCTGTCTACATAAAATTCGTAATCTTGCCGGCCTGGGGGAGGTGAAATCTCTTGACGAGCATTTCCATGCACAATTCAATTTTGCTGCTTACGAAATAGCATGTGAATACCTAATTTTGTAATATTTCATCATTTGAATAATGTACAGATTTGCACAGCAGGAACCAAATTGCAACCAAAAAAGCAGTGTTTCCATTTTTTGGAAACACAAGAGCTGTTTTTATAAAACACTGTAAGATGTAAAAATGCCTATATTAGCACGTAAAAAAATTCTTATAGTTTGAAACCTTTTTAACATCTTGGCATTGTTTTTGCAAGATGGGGGTTAGAAATTGGGTTAACCTTTCTACAAGTAAGTAAGTGTAGCCCTGGTAAGAAATGGGGCTATAGTTCTATCCTCCTCCTGTGTGTTAACTCTGCTAAGGGCAGATTGCCAGGAGTTGACATGGGTTTCCCCCGCTTATGACACTGGGTTGTGTGAGTGAAGGTAGGTCACGTGACCCTGTGTCCAATCAAGAGACGCAGGGACGGTGCCTACTGGAGGTTACATAAAGCAGTGTCACTTCCTATTTAGAGCAAGAGTGAAGTTGGAGTGTGAAGAGATAGTGTTACGAAGCAGAGGAGTGATCAGCTCATGAGTAGAGCTGATCTAACTATAGTTAGTGAGGTGGACCAAGTACCTCTCACCCTGCTTAGGGGGTGAGGGAAGAGCTAGCCCCACTCTGGATGCCCGTAGGGTCCAAAGTGGAGGCAGGACCATCACAAGGGAGAACAGTTAGTGGACTGTGCATCACTGTACCTGTCGGCTGCTGCTGCTGCCCTGGAGAATAAAGTGACTGCTGCTTTTAAAGATAATCCTTGTGTCAGACTGGAATCTCTCATCCCTGTGGGGAATTGTCTGTGGTAAGGATTCCACCCTGCATTCCTGGGGCTTACTATAGATTGAGGCGCTCCACCATTGAACCAGAACGAAGGCATCCATCCCAGTAACCTGTTCCTGTTATCCCCCATGTCATCGCGGGAGACTCAGGCCCTCCTGTTGCCAGCAGATATGCACCACACAGAGACACCTAGCCAGACCCCAGAACACCTTAGGGGACCCTATCTGCGATTGGGAGGGGGAAGATGGGCTAGATAAGCTTAGTGATTTTTGGACATGTACAGCTTGTGAAAAAAGTTGCATACAGTAAAACTGATCAAAACGGTCAACTGCAAATGTTTTTACTAAAAAAAAAAAAAGCACATGGACACCAACTTTTGGTGAATATTGGTGAATATTTGTGAATTTTACCAATATTCCTGACCATGGAAAAAAAATAAAAAATAAGAATTACGTACATACAGATGTAGCAGATCTTAGTGTCATCTGACCGCGGCAGTCCCCGCTCAGATTGATTAACAGTGCGGGGGGGGGGGTCACATTCAGAAGCATGGACCCCACCCCAGCATGATCGTGGCAAACACTCCGGCAGCATCGACTTTTGCTTGTTCGTCCGCAGCGCTGGGGACAGTAAATCTTACTATGTCTGCATTGACCCTGCAAATCAACACCTTAACTGAAATGCTTTTCTGATTAGTTTCTTCTAAAAACCAAAAACAATGAGGAATTTTGCAAAGGGAACAGGCACAGGATTGCACGTGGTTTTTAGGGAGTAGTAGTATGCTACAACAGGAGGAGTTATGGAGGGGTTTCAGGTACACAATATACGTAATCAACTTTTGCATGCAGGGTTGTTGTTTTTTTACCTGTTCAGCAATGAACAATGTTGCCAGGTCTGTTATACCATAAACCCATACTGCTACGAACCTATCGTATGTCAAATTTCAAAAAACATCATTAACAATTCTTGAGTACAAATGCAACTTATATTTGAAGTGCCTGTGGCGAGGAGAGGGTTATATGTGCATCTTGTCAAACTTCCCTTAATGAGGACCCCTCTAATAATTATAGCTCAGGTTTGCTGAAACTGTAACAGATTTGTGTTATTCACTTATATGAGACATTTTCAATTTCAAATTGATTAAACCTTCTTAAATCGAGAACAAATATATTTATGCAAATCGTGCATTGCTAATACAGTACCAAAGATGTACAGGGTAAATACTGACAAATCAGAATTTAATTTATTGGGGAATTCACTAAACTCTATTAGGCTACTCAAGGTGATATTAACCTAAGTTAACGTTACAATAATATATAATTATTATATATATTATTGTAAACATAATAAAATTAACACAGTATTCACTAAAGTAGCATGAGGTTATTTCTTTTTAATGTATTTAGAAAATGTTTTACCAGGAAGTAATAGATGAGAGTTACCTCTCGTTTTGAGAGTTATGATGACAAATACATGGTTACAAATACATAGTTACATTAAGTGAACAGGGTTATACCTTATATACAAGACATTGCATGCACAGTTAGAGATAATATATATTATAGGTGTATGTAACAGTTACAGACCAGTTTAAAATGTGAGACAGCTTTAGGCTGTGATAGTCTCCAGTAGATGGTTCCAGTTGTGGCGTGCACGGTAAGAGAAGGAGGAGCGGCCAGATAATTTATTGAACCTTGGGACCATGAACAGTCTTTTGGAGTCAGATCTCAGATAAGTGCTGTATGTGGTAGGGGTGAGGAGCTTGTTCGGATTGGCGGGTAGCTTGACCACAAAGTATTTGAAGGCAAGACAGGAAAGATGAACTTTGCACCTAGACTCAAGTGATGACCAATCTAGTTCTTTGAGCATTTCGCAGTGATGTGTGTTGTAATTTCATTGGAAGACAAAATGGCATATCGAGTTGTAGCGGGTATCAAGTTTGCCAAGGTGTGTTTGGCGTGCCGTGCCATATACTATGTCCCCATGGTCTATAACTGGCATCAGCATCTGCTGTGCGATGCGCTTTCTGACCAGCAGACTTAGGGGGCTATGCACTAAGCAGTGATAAGTCGTTTTAAGAGCGCAAAGTGCTCTTAGAACGTGAAGTTCCGCCGAGCGCTATTCACTAAGCCGTGCAAAGAGGCACTTTGCGCTCTAAAAATGACTTTTTCTTGAAATTTTTTCAAAGTCCAACTTTGCTCATACGATCAGCTGTTTGCGCTGAATCCTGCCCTTCTGCGGGATTCACTAAGCAATGCAAACTGATCGTACGTGAAAGTTGCGCTGAATAAAGCTCACCAGCTAAAGGCTGGTGATAAAAAAAGCAGGACTTAGAAAAAATTCTTTGTTTACATTTTTGCATGCGCAACACCAATACAACAGGCCGGCGGGTGTCCCCGGCTGACCCCGCGAGGTTCCGGGGGTCCCCGGCTCACCAAGCGGGGGTCCCCGTGGGAGTGCGGGGGTCCCTGCAGGAGTCCAGGGTCCCCGCGGCCGTCCCGGGGTCCCTGAGGGAGTCCCGGGGTACCCGCGGGCCTGCGGTACCAATGTTGCACCTCCAAAAAATAATAAACAATATTTATAACTAAATACACCCCCCCTAACACATACTATACAGTAATGGGTAAAATTACTATTATCCACATATGGATAATAATGCATTTGCCCATTTTAAATACATATAAATTACAATAAATACAGTAAAAACATAAGACACTTACCTTTTACAGGCACCCACGATGAAGGCCGTCTTCATCCTCATCTTCATCCTGCCAGTGCCCCTCCGGTGCTGCAAAACATGCACAACAATCACAATAGCCAATGTAATGTCCACTAACCCCTTAATCACCATAGCGGTTATTAACTGCTACAGTCATTAAGGGGTTAATCCACCCTCACCCACCACTCAGGAGGCCTACATACCCTCACTAACCCCCCACCCCATGAGGCCTAACCACCCTCACCCACTACCCAGCCGGGAGGCCTACCTACATACCCTTGGGGCCAATACCCCCTCCCCCTACCCCAGTACCCACAATAAAAACAATACACAGCCCCACAATACACATCATTATATTTATTAAATACATAACCCACCCCCTGTGCCCCCCCCATAAATACATGATTTATTCTTTTACATACCGGGTTCATACCCCAGGCCCACGTGAGTCCCCGGTGGGCCTGACGGGTCACCTCACAGACCTACAGGTTACCAGCAACTTGTTTCATATAGGTTCTGGAGGCCTGTTGGTGGGTCCCGCCAGGTGCCATGGCCCACCAGGTGGTCTCCGCGGGTCACCGTGGGCCACAATTGGGTCCCCACGATAGGCCCGTGGATGTCGGGGGGCCCTGGGTCAGACCCACAGGTGTCTGAGGGGCCTTGGGTGGTTCCCACGGGGGTCTGGGGACCCACGGGTGGGCACTACGGGTCCGCAGTTCCCCCACAGATGTGGGGCCACCGGTTCTTCCCCGCACACTATGGGTCCGCGGTGCCCCCACAGATGTGGGGCCACCAGTTCTTCCCCGCAGGTGTCCCCCGTAGACCATGCAGCCTGGTACCCGTGAGATACCTGAGGATACCTCAGGTGGTCTCCAGAGGTCTCTCGCGGACCTGAGAAACCAACCCTGTATGTAAAAAAAATAAACCTGACCTATACATTCAATACATCAATCCCCACCCCCCCCAACACATACAGTAAAATAATGTGCCAAATAACTATTATCCAGATATGGATAATAGATTATTTGCCCATTATTAAACACATTAACTAGCATAAACACATAAATAAAGTTCTACTGACCTCATCAATAAGAAACCCCCGTCGCCAGCAAAATCCTTGTCCTCTGTTGCCAACACAATACATAGTCAATACATTGCAATTACACTCAGATATCAATTAACCCCTTAATAGACCTGTCTAAGACATGCAAATGAATATACAGGAATATTTACAGTTTATATATATATATATATATATATATATATATATATATATATATATATATATACAGTGTTCGACAAAATATATATAGATATAGATATCTTTTGAATAAAATGGTCTTTTAGTTTAACTCTTTGGCCAAAGTGTTGTTAGCCCTTGAGCCCTTCCAAGGCAGACCATGTCTCAAGGGTCCTAACACTAAAATAGATTCTTAATAACCTGTACATTACCAGGATAAGTTGTGGTTATTTTGGGGGTTCAATATGAGCTTATAGGGGTCCTGTATGTTTAGAGATCAAGAATTGTAAGGGTCCAAAGCCGAGATCGAGGTGACGAGAGAGGGGAGATCAGGTATGCGAGCCGAGGTCCAAGGATGCCAGAGGTCAGAAGTTCGGTTCCAGGCTGGGGTCTAGGTACACAGGCAAAGACAGCGATAGGTCAAAACAGGAACAGCTTGTAGCAAGCACACGGAACAAAAGTCTATGCTCAGCAATCAGCATAGGGCTGATTGCGAATATATGGGAACCAAGGACGAATAGCATGGAAACCCAGAGATGAGGTCAGAGATATGTGGAATGCCGATAGGAGGAGGCAGGGTGCAGGAGAGGTGTGTAATTATCCTGCGATTACCTACCTTGGTGCAGGATTCTGTGCACGAGCTTGTGACGCGCAGCGCGCGCGGAGGTGCGTGATGTTGGGTGCACTCCCGGTGGGGTTGGTGGATACCAACCATGGCCTGCTGTGGCCGCGCATGTGCATGGGGGAAGGTGCACACGCATCTGGAGGTCCGGCGGCAGCAGAGGACCGGGGGTGAAGCTTCCGTGCGCTCCTCACCGCTGGCGCGGGCGTGTGCGCGCCTCTACGTGTAGTGACCGGTAAGCAGGAGGTTCATGAGTCCCTTACAGTTAATATGTATCGCTCCTGATAATTTTAGGGCCACGGTTGTTCCCCCAGTTTTACCTTAACTTATTGTGATACCATCACTGTCCTCTAGGGTCTGGAACTGTGCAGTAAGTGTGTTTTCCAGTCCACAGGGTGTTAATTCCTCAAAGAGAAGCCAGCAGCAGCTGCTAACTAATGGAGTTAATCAACCTGGTCTGAGTGAACAAGGAAGTGGTTTAAAAGACAGACTGAAAGCTGCCATGCTGAGAGACTGTTTTCCCCAGAGAAGGGGGGGGGGAGATAGAAGTGCTCCCCAGCTGTGGAAGCTGGTATAGAGGACATACAGAGGAGTTCTCTGGGCTCAACGTGGGGCTGAGTTCCCCTAGGAAGAAAGGAGGAGAGACCGTGCTGAAGCAGGGACGTCTGCTCCAAAAAGGATTAAGATAAGCAAAATCCTTATTATTGTATGCAGAGACTGTGTTACACTGTGGCATATGCCAGGGCATGTTTTGGCTTGGGAACCAACTTAGCTGGCCATGCAGTTAGTGAGGGCGAAAGCTATGGTGTTGTTAGCTTTCCCTAAAGGGAATAGGTGTTTATTTTCTATGATTTGGTTTTCTTAAAGGGACAGTGCACCCGGAGTTTATTTTGTTGTGGCTAATAAACCACTATAGTTTAAAGTTTCATACCATGTCTAGCGTCTTACTGACCCTGCCTCAAGGCGTCCTGCCACAGGTGGTGTCAAAAGTAGGATGCTACGCCTCTGGGGGTCAGTAGATGAAGATGTGTTAAGTTCAAGAACCCAAGCAGAAAACCAAAACCAAAATTTTTATTTTGCTGAAGCAAGTGAATTTACAGCTAATAAGCGCTGAGTGTACAGTTTGCCCCGTCGGGTATGAAAGGATTGCTGTGCTGTGTAAAGCAAACGCCATAAGCAAAGTATTGAGTGTCAAGTTTACCCTGCCGGGGTTGGAAAAAGTAAAAATTGATTTTTGTAAAGATGTTGCCCTAAGAAGAACCAAGAAGGTTCAAACAACTCACGTGTGTTGTATAAAGTCTGCCCCGTCGGGTGTGAAAGAGAAAAAAAAACAGGATTTTAAAATGGCCGACGTCAAATGTTTGTTTTGTAATGTACGTAACCATACAAAACAGTTTCCCTACAGGCCATACATTAATTACAATGATGATGACGAATCATACGTGGCCCCAGGAAGAGAGCCGTACCCGCATATGAAAGCTGCAGAAGTGACCAGTGTCCATAGCGCAGGACTCCATAACCTTGGAATCAATGCCCAGGAATTTGGAGCCATGTTGGCTAAAAGGAAACAAGATGACTTTCTAAAGGATTTAGTATGCTGGGTCTGTCAGGAACTAGGTCCCCAAAGTCTCCAAATTAAACCGTGGCAAAAAATGGTGATGTCCTTACAACAGACCCGAGATGAGCTACAGCCCAGATCGTCCCAGGAATGACGACTAGCCTAGGGATGACAAAGGTTACCACAAGCGCCAGATACAGAGAGCCGAGCGAATCAGAGAAAATAAGTACCGACTGGAAACTGTACTATGAAACTGTCCCAGAAAGACGTTCAAAACGTAATCACAAAATTTGAAGTTTCTCAGCAACAGGCTTGCGCCCTCAAAACAGAACTGGGTAAGGTAAAGAAAGAATTTACACAGGAAAATTCTAAAGTGCAGGAAGCCCTGGAGAGCGCAGAAAGAAGGCTGCATAAAGAGCTCAAAGTCACCCAGAAAGAGATACACCTCCTCAACATAGAGCTGAAAAACTCATGCCATGGGGTCTACGCTCTCAGCCCAGAGGTCTGTGAATTGAAGGATGCTTAGGAAGAGACCCTGATTCGTTTAGAGATGGTAAAAAGAGCAAATACAAGTCTGAGAGAAAAATTCAGACTTGACTGACCAGATCAGTGAAGGTGATAAGAAGCTTCACCAAGCAGAAAAAATGAAGAAGCAATTAATCCAGGAAAAGTTAGAAATGTAGGAAGCACTGCAGAATGCAGACAGGGTGCAACATGTCTCCCTGGAGCAGCACACACAAGCAGCGCACCTACGGCAGAGCCAGCTGCAAGAGCTACATGCAAGTCTGCAAGCGGCCAAGGAGAAACAGCGAGTTCTACAGGGAGCAAATGTCCAGGCTGCTAACCAAGTATAAGTGCTACAGGAATGGCTGAGTACCCAGTATGTCCCCACAGAGCAGCATGAGAAGCTGAAGGCCACACTGAGCGGCTCCAGTGCATCGCTGGAGGCGAAGCATAGATGCCAGGTGACTCTGTATGAGAGGGAGTGGGAGAAGGTCCAGAAACTGGAGCAAGAGCTGGAGAAGCAGAGAGGCAGCTCCATCCCCATGAGTCAGTATGCCAAGGAGAAAGAGGCCTGGAAAACAGAAGCAGAAGAGATCCTATTGACAAAAACCTATTTGCCCAACTGAGAGTTGGTCGGTGGAGACTTAATGAGTCCCTCCTGATTTCCCAGGAATTGAGGAAAGAATAAAAGTTTCACTTGAATTTCTTTAGATTAAATGAGGGTTCAGTTGCATCAGGGTTCACTCTATAGGAGGCACATACTGTAAGGAAGCAATTAGAGGGACCCTCATCTCAATAGCTTCCCACAAAAAAACTAGTTCAATTACAATCCACTAAGGACCTCAAGGAAAGGTTCTCAACCCTAGAGTGTGACCACAAAAATAGCCCACCAAAAAAGCTTTATAAGGCCATTCTGAGGTCTAGGGAGGACACAAAGCAGGTCCAATTTGATGCTGAAATGGACAAAACAACTGTTTTATGATAAGGGAAATAAAGCAGATCGCATTCTTGCCAGCAAATTGCGAAGGATCCAGTCGAGAACTCAAGATCAATACAATGAAGCTCATAAATTGTGACATCACATATAAAGCCCCCTTGATTGTAAAGAGTTCCACCTTTGTATTCTTACCTGTATAATTTAAAAGACAGCTATCGGCATACATAAGCCTCAAATGTAAAAAATGAGAAATTCTTAGGGCGCGGCCATGGTGCAAGCGACGGCGTGTACGACGGCGCCCGTGGCTCTAACAAAATGCAGGGGATCTATGGGGCTGGCCATAGTGAGCGTGCACGCGAGGAAGGGTGACGGAGCAGCAGATTTTTCAGCAGACAAATGATTTTGTTTTTGTCGCGTGACGGCCGGGTCACGTTAGTGGTTCAGCCAATGAGGGCGAACCCTCACGTGACATCGTGGCCACACCTCCCCATCGCTGTGGATCACAGGCCACAGATAGCTCGGCCAACAGTGGCGCGTGACGCCATGCGCTCCATCGCACGCATGCACCCACTGTATTCGAGGCCTTAGGTGCCTGGTAATTTACAAAAATTTGACAAAAGAGGATATACTAAACTAAATGTCAAAATCACACATTTGGAACTGCTGGCAGTTATAAAAGAACTGAAATCCAATAAAGTGCCACACTCCAATGGCTTCTCCAATATTTATTATAAAAAGTATATCAAAACATTATCCCCATATATACTAAATCTCTTTAACTCCTTTCTATAAGGCAAACCAATCCCTGACACATGACTAGTGCAAACATTGTTATTATCCATAAAGAGTGCAGTGACTCACTAAATTGTGAGAGCGATCGTCTAATCTTATTCTGGATCCTGGCTCACCTGTAACATGTGAGAAGATCCATATAGTTTAACTGGCTTCTGATCAAATCCCGCATCTCACACTCAATTCTCCTCCTCACTTTTAAAGTTTTACACTTTTCTGCCCCTCCTTACATCTCAGCCCTAATTTCTCGCTATGCACCATCCAGACTCTTGAGTTCTTCTCAAGGATGTCTTCTTTCTAACTCCTTTGTATCTGTAGGGATGTGTTAGTTTGTCTTCCCTTTGCTGCAGTGTGTCTCCAGAGGGAGTGTGGTACGGTTCTGCGGCGGCCCGACAGTACAGGGTGTCGCCATGTTGTTGCGCAATAGTGAGGGGCACTGTCAGAGCAGGGAGAGGTCGCGCATGCACAGTGGAAGCACGCGAACGGCTGGCCAATAAGGTATAGGCTCAGCTAGTAACTACAACTCCCAGGAGCCTTAGCGGAGTCACCTGACACCAGGGAGCCAATAGGAGGGCTGGATTCGCGGGAGACAGGAAAGGGAAGCGTGGGGGAGAGACCACGCTAGCCAGAGGGCACCAGAGGAGCAGGGGAAGAGGTAGTGTGGGTGCAGGGGGTCCGTGACCCACGTGCATAGGTTAGATCTTCCCTGAGGGCCCTAAGAGATTCCCTGAGTCACCGTAGGTTGTGGTACTGCAGGGACGCCCTGTAGTGCTAGCGACATCATCCCTTACTGTATAGCAGATAGGGACAAAGTGTGCAGAGTTGCGGCTGCTGCTAGTCATCTGGGACCAGGTTGCTGAGCATCGTGACATCGGACAGACTGCGCTGGATTGGCGGATCCTTTTTGAAGTTGTCACCGGTCACCACAGTGACTGGAAGGTATCATTAGGAGAGTGGCCGAGCCACTAGTGTTATCAGGATAGTATAAGTAGCGAATGTGTTATTGTTATGATAGAGTTCTAAGGGTTCATTTATGCATTGCAGTAAACAGTTTCCATCATATGTATGTTGCTATTGTTCTTGCCCAGGGGAATCTTACACGATGGGCATCCTGGGTAAGTGGAGGCGCTGCCAATAAGATAATTGTTACCCCAGGCTCCCAGCTAGCGGAGGCTCAGATCTCCTGGAGCCACAGGTGTGTGTATGCAGTACCCGTAGTCACTCTAGAGCGTAAGAAAGAGGGCTGCATATCTAAAGCCCTCTTCCGCCTTAAACCTTTCTCACTGACTGCCCCGCACCTCTGGTATGCCCTTCCCCTCAATACCCAACTAACACCATCTCTATCCACCTTTAAGACCCACCTGTAAGGAACTGGGGAATGCGTCCCCCGTGGCGAACTCCCTCCTTACCTTCCACTGCACAGCCTTCTGCGGCAAGGATTCTCAGGGCATATCCCCTGCGGTGTGCATCCTCTTTGCCCCCTGCTGTGCAACTTCCCACACACCTTACAGAATGCGCGCGCCCACGGAGGGCTTTCAGGAATCCCACGGAGCTTGGCTCCGCCCCTCCGTTCGTGACGCGCGGCCATCCCGCACGGCGCACACGCATGACGCGCGTGCACCACTCTCCAGCTGTGCATCAACTCTGATCACCCTCACCTGTCTCCTGCACCTTTACCAGCCTATCCCTGCTTCCATTGTGCACACACCTCTGCTCCTCCCCTCTGTCCCATTGGTTCCCTCCTGCTATATATGCTCAGCTGGTGCATTCACACTTCGGCTGAGCATAGTCATAGGTGACTCTGTGTTCCCACTTCCCTGTGCCTTGTTCCTGTGTCCTGTTTAAACTTGTTGCCGCTTGTCTCCCTGTGTACCGACCCGGCTAGACTTTGGACCATTCTCTGGATTACTGACCACGGCAAACGGACACCTGACTACTCTTCTGGCTCCAACCCTAGACCACTGCACTCTGGACTTCGACTATCCACCTGGCACCTACCTACGACATTGGCAAGTACTATGACTAACCCACTCTCTGCAATCCAGACCCGGCAATCTTGACTATCCACTCTCCAGGCGTGCCTCCACTGCTAAGGGTGCGCAGTTTCATACTTTCCCACCTCAGTACCGGGGTCCCAACTTGTTCGTGGATACCATTGATGATCTGGAGAACCGGGAAAGGAGACAAAATGTCAGAGTCAGAAATATCCCCGAAACAGTTGAACCGGGTGACTTGGGCGGAAAGAAGTGTTACCCAAAAGGCGCTTAGATCAAATACTTTCTTATCATAAGAAGAATACCCAGTGATATTAACAAGGTGAATATACTGTAAATCCAAATGGATTGCGAAAATATAAATATAAAATTCAGTGATCTATAAATCAGAAATATTTCGCAGCTCAAACCCTTTCTGGATTGTTTTTTTCTCAATCCCATGTGTAGCCCCGGTAAGGAATGGGGGCTATATATCTTTCTCCTACTGGTGTAAGTCCTGTTAAGGGCAGGCCACCAGTAGTTATCATGGGTTTTTCCCCCACTTCAAGCCCTGCCTTGAGTGAAGGAGGCAGGCCCCTGACTCTGTGTGCAGGCCTGAGACAGAGGGGAGGGCCTGCTGACATCATGAGGGGTGGGGCTGTCTAAACTTAGTCCTGCCTGTTCTTGTAAGTGACAAGCAGTTCTGTCCTGGGAGCAGAGAGTGCTGGAGTGTCTGACCTGAGAGGTCATGTTTAGAGTGACAACTGTGCTTGGAGGAGAAACTCAGGCCCAGCCTGAGTAGAGCGGATAGAACTATAGGTGGTGGACCAATGCCCCTCACCCTGCTCAAGGGGTGAGGGGGGGGATCTTGCCTCACCCCGAGGATATATCCTTAGGGTGGGTGTCAGGGGTATTGAAGCCCCATACAGCCCATCCTGCAGGGGTACAGCCTGGAGGAGAAGGAGAGGAGGAAAAGACCCTGTGTACATTTGGAAGAACTGCTGTGTATGACCTGCTGTGTGCTGCTACAGAACCAATAAAGAGACATTGCTGCTTTTACAAAGACTGTGTGTGAGACTAAGATCTCTTGTCCTGGGACCAGGGCTTCTCTGGGAGGATCTTACCTTATTCTCTAAGGCTCGCCAGAGATGGAGGCGCTGTACCATTACCACCGTTGCTAAAGAAGATGGAGGCATATACCCCAGAAGCCTGTCTCTGTTATCCCCAATACCATCGCGGGAGACTCAGGCCCTCCTGTTCCTCACAGGTATGCACCACCCATATACATGTAGCCAGTCCTCACTACACCCTAGAGGTCCAGTCTGCGACTGGGGAGGGGGGGGGAACATGGGTTACATTTGGAGGCGCTGCTGAGATCCAGAACAGGACAGGCTTTCAGCGAAGCAGAGCTGGAAGAGTAAAGTGCACCTTCCATGCAAGTGCTGTAGAGAGTAGGACATATATGCATACCAGGGGTAGTCAGGGGAGCGTGGATTCCCACACAGTACGCCCTGGGTGCCCTAAGAGGGTGATGTAAGATGGGTGTGGAGCTATAGCTGTTCTAGTCCCTTGAGGCAGATAGTGTGAGGCAACTGGGGGGGTTAGCCTGTTAACTTGTCCAGGGACCATGGCCCAGGGCCCGCACTATGAGTGGCCAAAAGTAGGAGACACCCGTACCTTAGGGAGATGCCCGGGTACACTAGCCAGCACATACATAAAACACACCACAGAGTACTTGTAGGAACCGTCAGCGAGTGCGGTGCACAGAGAAAGAGTTCTGCCTAGCCTGGGGTATGCCACGTCATATCAGTGGGTAAAGCATCAGAGAGAGCATGCAGAGAGCGTTCAGTGAGCAGTGTGAGAGCAGTCAGTGTCCAGGAACGAGCTATGCACTAGACACTGAGAATAGTGCACATATACATTTGGAGAGCTCATCAAAGATGGCGGCCGTAACTACATGTGCTCCGCGGAGCATGAAAGAGTTAAAAATGGCGACCGCAGCGCCATCCACGGCCCAGCAGTTAGCAGCCGAACTAAAATGGCGACTCCCGCCAATCCTGGATCGCACACGTGAAGCGTGCAAAGAGACTGTCAGAGGAATGTGGCGGGAAATGTGCAGGGGTTTGGCGCCAAACACAGATCCCCTGCAAAAGGAGCGGAGCAGCGCGAAAGCCGAAAGCCAACCCACTTGTGCTGTAACTGGCCAACAGACAAGGCCACGGGGCACAAGGAGAGCCAATCAGAAGCGTCCTCCCCAGGGAAGGGAGGGACAGGAAGTGAGAGCGAGGAACTTCACTTCTGTCTGACATTCGAAGAGCAAGGAGCTGAAACACTGAACTGTTCCACCCCTGAACTAACTATGTCAGAACTTAGCACGACGGTCTTCCAACTCCCAGGAGGCTTTCTGGTGGTGGAGATCGAGGGCCGAGAGTACCTCCGGTGCCTGTGCGTCCACTGCAGGACACCCGGAATGGCCGCAAGCACCAAAGCACGATGCCCTCAATGTGGCACGTACTACCTATGGCCTAACGAACCATGGCCCATGATCAAGACCCCTCGGGGTGCCTCTCCGGGGACCCTAACGGAAGTGGCGGAGACCGAACCACCCCAGCTGTAAGAAAGATGGCGGTCCACTTACCAGAGAGAGGGAGCAGATGAGTCCGGACACTTCCCGACGGCGAGCGCTGGTGCGGCCTGAGGCCCGTAGAAGTCCCACGGCCGTGGTGACTCCCAGTGCGGCGGAGACAGGATCCGAGGCGGCTCCGGAGGAACCAGAGATCATCAGCCGGCAGCGGAGTGGTAAGGAGACTCCACCACTCCCTTACTCCCGCCAGGCGAAGAAGGATCCTGCAGAGGGCGAGAAGGAGAAGCTTGCGGCCTACTTACCCGTCCGCGGACCGGATGATCCACCACCGCCCCTTCCGGTCCTCGACACACTTCCGGTGCGTGACCACGGAGCGGATGGGGATTCCGCGGGTGGCCATGATGACATCACTTCCGGGTCCGACTGGAAAAGAGGCCCGGGAGCATTGTTCTCCCCGCGGAGATCAGCCATGGCCACAGCAATGGCCACCCTGAGAAGCCAAGGCCCTTCCCGAGGAACCCGAAGCCCGACAGAGAGGGCAAGCAAGAAAGGGTCAAGCGGTCGCGGCATTACCCGCTTGCTGGACATTGATTCAGACATTGCCCCAGCCCCTAGTGCCATTGCCCCGGCCACTGCCCCTGCCCCGTCACGAGTCATGACACCGGGACCTAGCAGGGATAAGTTAAGTAAGAACCCAAAGTTCTCCAAAGATTTGAGGGATTGGGAACTAAGTGACGAGGGATCTGATGGGGAAGTACCATATGATATTGTGAAACGTGTGCCTAATCCAATGTCATTTTCTCCTGTGTTTAGAGGGAGGGCCCGAGGGTCCCACACTACTGCGGAGGCAGGGCCTGTAAGCACAGTGGTCACCAAAATGAATCCTATCATCTATATTAATGCAAAAGGTAGACGCAGCTGCTCGCGCTCTACAGAGGCGGTCACGTCCGGTGTATCATCCCAAGCTGAGTCAGAGACAGGGACCTCTAGTGCAGTGTCCGAGTACGAGCACTGTGACAAGTGGTGGGCACCCCTGTTCACTGGGTACCACAAAGGTATGGACCGTACCAGGTTCCTGTTAATTAGGAGAACATAGTCGACCATTGGTGGGCGGTAGGTGCCTATACTCCCCAGGAGGTGGCGGATGAGCTAGAACACAGGTTCCAGGAGATAGAACAAAAGATCATTCTTCCTAAGGTGCCTAGTATTTTGTATGATGACATTGCCCCTGCAGAACCAGAGTTTTGGGTACTGCCGAGCAGGGCGGGCCACAGGAAGCTCCCCAAGTTGAGCCGGGCAGACAGTGCCATAGTGGCCAGGTATAGGCAGTCACACGGGTACGAGTTCCCTTATGTGCCGGAACCCATCATGAGTGAGATAGAGGAGCATCGAGATAGCTGGCTCAGAGAGGCCGTGCAAGAATACTTGCGTACCAAGTTCGGCAAAGCCGGTTACCAGAACGAGGATAAAATCAGCGAGGTAGCCCGGGCCTGGAGTGTTGGGAGATGTATTTACAAGCACTGTGTGACATATCGGCCGGAGTCTGGGTCGGTACAGCCATACTCTGTCACTGTAACAGACCACAATGGGCAGGAAGTAAGGAAGCCTGACCCGCGGCATTACTATTAAGTTAGGTTCTTCATGTTGGGAGGTACCCTTTTCGTTGTTACACCATCTGCGTGGATGGTCTGAGTTATGTACAATAATCCATTGAACTGTGTTCTGTTTCCCAGATTGTTCACCGCAGGATTGAGCTGCTAAAGTTAGGTCCAAGTGGGGACCATTGGATTCCACTTGAGGGAGAGTGTAGCCCCGGTAAGGAATGGGGGCTATATATCTTTCTCCTACTGGTGTAAGTCCTGTTATGGGCAGGCCGCCAGTAGTTATCATGGGTTTTTCTCCCACTTCAAGCCCTGCCTTGAGTGAAGGAGGCAGGCCCCTGACTCTGTGTGCAGGCCTGAGACAGCGGGGAGGGCCTGCTGACATCATGAGGGGTGGGGCTGTCTAAACTTAGTCCTGCCTGTTCCTGTAAGTGACAAGCAGTTCTGTCCTGGGAACAGAGAGTGCTGGAGTGTCTGACCTGAGAGGTCATGTTTAGGGTGACAACTGTGCTTGGAGGAGAAACTCAGGCCCAGCCTGAGTAGAGCGGATAGAACTATAGGCGGTGGACCAATGCCCCTCACCCTGCTCAGGGGGTGAGGGTGGGAGATCTTGCCTCACCGAGAGGATATACCCTTGGGGTGGGTGTCGGGGGTATTGAAGCCCCATACAGCCCATCCTGCAGGGGTACAGCCTGGAGGAGAAGGAGAGGAGGAAAAGACCCTGTGTACATTTGGAAGAACTGCTGTGTATGACCTGCTGTGTGCTGCTACAGAACCAATAAAGAGACATTGCTGCTTTTACAAAGACTGTGTGTGAGACTAAGATCTCTCGCCCTTCGACCAGGGTTTCTCTGGGAGGATCTTACCTTATTCTCTAAGGCCTCGGCCATGCTCCCTGCTGGCGTGCTGAGGCGGTTGCTTACCGCACGCACTGTCAGCGGGCCGTCAGGGGGTGGGCCGGGGGCGGGCGCGTGACGTCACGGAGCTGGTTCGCCCTCATTGGGCGAACCGCTCACGTGACCGGCCTGTCGCGCCGGCATGCGGGGGAATTTTAAATTCCCCTGAGACCTAGGGGCTCAGTGCTGAGCGGGAGCACGCGTCAGCACGCTTCCGCCAGCAAGCGCTAAACATGGCCAAGGCCTAAGGCTCGCCAGAGATGGAGGCACTGTACCATTACCACCGTTGCTAAAGAAGATGGAGACATATACCCCAGAAGCCTGTCTCTGTTATCCCCAAAACCATTGCGGGAGACTCAGGCCCTCCTGTTCCTCACAGGTATGCACCACCCATATACATGTAGCAAGTCCTCATTACACCCTAGAGATCCAGTCTGCGACCGGGAGGGGGAACATGGGTTACACATGCAAGAAGTTTTTCGGATATTTGGGGAGCGCAGGTGTATGCAAAATAAGAAAACACATACAAAATAGTGTAATATGCTTACATAGTTATGTGGTCTGTCGATCTTGAAATCCTGTGAAGTGTGTACTCACAAATTTCCCATTCTTTAAAAGCGTATCCAAAACAGTGGCAATGTTGTGTCTTTGTGCTGTCTGTCTCAGAGGTTTCTTTAGCCTATAAGGTAAGGTCACTTTCCTTAATAAAGTAAAGAGCCCAACATAGTGTGTACTTGTATAAAATTGTATCTACATATAAAGATTAAAATGCACTCACATGGTGTCAAAGATAAAATTGCACTGCCGGTGAGGGTGTATCAGCGTTCTCTCTTCCTTTCACTGCTTGGTTCGCGTTGCTCTCTCACGTCCCGCACGTCCGGATGTAATCTCCCGGCTGAATCTCAGACGGGTGGGTAGGTAGCGCGGCGTTCTATGTCCTACACCAACGGTTCTGATACCACGCTACGCGTTTCACCGGGACTACCGGTTTCCTCAGGAGCGGTGTTAACACATCCCAGCTGCTGTTAAATACCCTGTCTCCTCATCTAATAGGCTATAACAAACTGAGGACGTGTGCGCTACATACAACACTAATTACTCTGTAGCCAATGGTCTCTTGTCATGTTGTAACCGGAGACCATGTTGATACTATGTACATGGATGAATGTTTATACAAATGTATATAAAAATGTCACAATCTATTAACCCTCTATGCACCACATGCAATAGAGATCCAAAAATGTTTTTAATAGTCATATCTAATAAAAAATTAAAACAGAAATGAACTAACTATATGAAATATCCACATATGTGGAATATATGTGGATGTACTGGAATAAAGAGAAGAAAACAACTGTCATATTTGAAATCATGAGAACATAACAAGAAATATCAGAGGGAATAACCCCATATCAACAGTGTTGAAAATGAGGAAAGGGCAGCACATAGAATCTGGACTTGACCCTAATATCATAGGAATGCACTTAGGTCAAAATCCACATTAAGACCGAATGGTACCAGTCACCCCAATTGATAAATCCAGAAAGTTTCTCTTTTGGTCAAGTCCAGACTTGAGCAGTGTGGCATAACCAATTCAATGCCCTTATACTGTAAACCTTTAGGGTCCGCATTATGTACTTGAGCAAAATATTTAGAAACATTATGGGTCAATAATTTTTTCCTAATATTCCCTACATGTTCAAAAATACGAACACGTTGGGGGCGGATTGTAACGTACGACACCGTAGCCGTCTGTATTAACCCTGGTTGCATATATTTGTCATGTATGACACCCAGCTAGCACGCGACCTGCATACGGGACAAGGGTTAATACTGACGCTCGCAAGTGCACCCACTTTTCAACTCCGCAAAGGTTCGTCAAATGAACAATATCTCCTCTACAGGATCAAGGATTAATATACAGCTCATAAAAGCTGCCCCACTCTTCACCTTTGCAAAGGTTCCTCAAATGAGTTATATCCCCCCTCAATCTGTCCCGTTATACCACCGCCGCAAACAGCACACAAGTGAGCAAGTGACTTAAATATGAAACAAGGGTTAATACACATGGCTACTCTAGGCACCCCACCTTTCTCCTCCGCAAGTAACTAGTGAGTTAATATTAACCCCATCTCAATTGCAAATCAGATCTATGCACTGCCACCACCTGAGGGTATGCAAATGTGATAAAATATATCAGACTAAAATATTTGCCAGGGCCGTAGGTCCCTGTTTATTATAGGAAAAAACTATGCACTTTAACACATCAAAATCAGTTGTAGCATAAATGTGTCCGAATCATAATTATTCTCCCCAGAGCGTGCAATCAGTTCATTCAGAGCCCAAAGCATTACTTATTAAATGTTTTAATATATATAAAAAATACAGTGCTTAGATTACAGAAAAGGTATTACAAAAAAACATACAATTACAATATAAGGCAGAACAGCTTCTTAAAATAAAAGTAGAAAAACATAAACAGAGAATCCTATACTTTACCAAATGGTATGGATTTTCCCCAGAGAGGCCACCGGCTCAGAACAGGAAGTCTCACATGCTTTGTTCCAAGCATGCCTCTGGTGAGATCTGATTTTTAAATCTTTTTTCCCTGCCTTAAAAATATTCTTTCTTCATGGCACCGGCATAAGCCCACCCCTTGTAGAGAGGCTTTGAAACTCCTCTCCCCAGACCATGTCTATAGAACTTCATTAAAACAATTGACACCTTGAGTGGGCTATCAAGGATGGACCCCCGCCCCAAGTAAGTCACTCTGATGGTCCCCCGCCCATGACCAGATATGGTCATCCTCCCAAAAGGTTTGCATGGCTCGGCGCAAATCTGGGATCCATTGCTGTATCGCACAATTGTATGTAAAATACCTCGTTGAACCAAAAAAAAATTTTTTTCAATATAAACTCCATACATTCTATTAGGAACTTTATTTTTAATTATGACAAATCACCATTTTTTCCCAAAATGTTTCTCACTGCTCTTCAACTGTCGTCATGATTTATAGAAGTATAAAGAGCAGTGACATCAGTGGTGACTAAAAAATAGCCTTTTTTCCATTCAATTTGATCAAGAAGCTGTTAGACATCACTGGTATCTTTGAGATACGATTTTTGTTTTTTTAACAGACCCTTGTAGAAAGCTATCTATAAACTCTGATAGATTGGAGGTCATGAAGCTTATTCTCGATATAATGGGCCTTCCTGGTCGGTTTTGTTTGTCCTTATGGATCTTAGGTAAAAAATAGAAGACGGGTAACCTTGAATTCTCAACCATGAGGAAATTGTATTCACTATCTTTCAAGATTACCTATCTTCTAACCTCCATCAGCAAAGTGTCCAGCTCTTTTTTAAATATCTTTTTTAAATATCAGATGGTACAGCTCCAATCTGATTGGTTAAGGTTTTGATGTCATCTCCAAGGCAGGTACGTCACATCCTTAGACCCACTTGGCTATATCACATGGTATGCTGTACCATGTAATAGTTTACATTAGTTCAAAGGATGTGACATCACTTTAAGGGATGACGTCACATCCATTTGAACTAATGTAAGCTATCACATGGTACAGCAACCAATGGGATTGTCTTCAATCCCGTTGGCTGTAATACCATGTGATATAGCCATGTGGTTTTAAGGATGTGACGTACTTCCCTTGGAGATGATGTCACATCCTTAACCAAAAAAAAGGAGGCGGGCACATGATACAGCGTCCAATCAGATTGGAGCTGTACCATCTGACCTAAAAATGTGACGTCACATGCCCTATATAAGGCCTGGACGCCTCATTTAACAGGAAGAAGACGACAAGAGAACATCCTGTTCTGGATTTACCAATGGGTTTTGGATTGAAATGAAGATAGAAAATTAAGAAAAGAAAGAAATAATGACAGATGAAGAAAGAAGATGGTGATAGAAGATAAAAGAAAGAAGTATTTTGTTACCTGTTCCGGATCTTCAAGGTGGATGGCGTTGGATTGACTTTGATGACGTCGCGGTACGAGAGCTTGCAGAATCAATGGGATTCGGAGGGTCAATCCTTCTAAAGGTAAGAAAAATATTGAATGTACTATATATAATTTTATTTTTACAGGTTTTTTATTGTATTTTTTTAATTTTCATTGCCCATTGACTGATAACGTATCAATCTGTGCCCGTTTAGGGTACAGATCAATACAGTGACAACTAATTCATTTTTTTGGCAAATGCTTTTTTTTCTATTGATTGTTGTTTTTTTAGTTTTCTGTTTATTGTTTTGCTTAAATTGTTTGTAATTTGGATGGCTTGTTTTTTTTTTTTTTTCGATTGTTTAGCGTTTTTAATCAAGTATTTCTTTTGTTGGCTACTGGTTTTAATTGATGTGTTGGCTAGTGGTTTTATTAATTAATTGATTTGTTGTCTAGTGCTTTTATTTAATAAATTGGTTGGCTAGTGTTTTTATTTATTGAATTGGGGTGTTTAGGTGCTTGTGTATATCTTTTATTATGTATTTTTGGCCTACATGCTTTTTATTAGGGTGACCATTGAGTGATATAGTGGCTTATCATGCCCATATTACAGTAGGAAGGATCCGAAGATTCCAGCGGTGCACAGCTTGTAGAGATGAGAGACCAGCAAGGTGTAGATTAAAAATGAAATTTTATTGAAAAAACATATGGTATGGGACACACTCTGACGCGTTTCGGACTGCGGTGGCTTAATCATAGAGCTGATTCGCGTCTCCATACCCCCTGTCTTATAGTGTAATACCCCTCCCCCTTGCGTCATTGCGCTGTGTGTGTTTGGCGCGAAAAATCGATAACTATGTCTATACCTAACAGCTGTGTATGCGCGCGTGTTGGAGGGTGCCGTGAATATTAATTAGCCTGTGTTGTTCTCTACTATAACACACGCACGCACGCTGTGGGTTGCTAAGTGACCGCGAGTAAACACTGCCTACGTCATGACATTGTGTTTATCAGAGTAACCCTGTCCAGCGTGTGAGAATGTGCAGTGGAATATAATAATTAGCCATGTGCTATTGCCTCTCGTAAACACCGGATGTGGTTTGCGGGTGGCCGCAATAGAACACTGCCGGTCATAACGCTGCGTGTCTCAGTGCAACCCCAATCAATCATAATGAATTACTGTCTGAATAGATCATCTGCAACCTCCTGCCCATATTATATGCATGGGAACCACCCGAGAACTACCGGTCACCTGTGGTAACCACCCAAAGACCCCCAGAAACCCACAGGGGGCATCCGCGAGGACCACCCGAGGGCCACCGGACACAGTGGGAACCACACGAAGACCCATGAACACCCGTGGAGAACACACACGGGGAACACCCACGGGAACCACCTGAGGGCCCCTGGACACCCACGAGGAACACCCACAGGGACCAACCGTGGGCCCCCGCACACCGGCAGGGACCGCCTGTGGGCCCCCAGACACCTGCGGGGACCACCCAAGGACCCCCAGACACCCGTGGGAACCACCCGAGGACCCCCAGACACCTGCGGGAACCACCCGAGGACCCCCAGATACCCGAGGGGAACACCCGTGGGGACCACCCGAAGGCCCCTGGACACTTGCGGGAATCACCCGAGGGCCCCCAGATACCCACAGAGACCACCCGAGGGCCCCTGGACACCCGTGGAGACCAGCCGGAGACGCCAGCCAGCCGCTTGTATTAATGCTGTGCAAAAATAAATAATAATGCGTTTATGCATGTCTCCATCTCTTTTGCACTAGCCTTTATCTGGTGAAAAGATATGGTGAGGTTTTATAGTACGAGTCAGTTATCACTGCTTTGTGAATAGCGCTTACTGGCAAAAAACGACGGGTTTGCCATTTTTTTAGCCTATCGTGCGACTTTTTTTTCACTGACTGTTTATTGGTGATAAAAAGCCATTATAGCACAATACTGCACTGTTATCACTGCTTTGTGAATCGCACAGCAGGCAGTATTGCGCTATAAAGGCATTTATCGCACTTAAAACCACTTATCACTGCTTTGTGAATCCGCCCCGAGTACAATATAAGACCTAAGCTTAAATTTAAACTAACAATTATTGTCTTCCTAATTCTAAATCATTCCAACTCACCTAGCAGTGCCACAATATTAAGAGGGCGTAAACTGCATGTCCATAGTTATATATGCGAGCAACGAGCAACAAGATTTAAGCCCTCCCTAATGAATGATGGCACTTAAGATAATATCCCATAATGTCAAGGGATTTAAATGCCCCAAGAAAAGGAAAATGGCCATGTCAGATTATAAAAGGAAAAAGGGAGCTATAATTTTGATCCAGGAGACCCACTTTCGGAAAAATGAGGAACCCAAATTCATGGATAAGGGATATAGAGAAAAAAAATTCTCAAGTGCCCCGGTGAAGAAAAGAGGGGTGGCAGTTTTGGTCAATGTAGGAGGACGCGCACAGAGGTATGCAAGGGAGACTTGTTGTGGTGAAATTAAATAAGGCATTTATTGCGCCTGTTTCCTTAACATCAGGAAACCATCCAAACAAAGGGGTCAAACAAAGCTTCTATTCACATGGGAGTAGTCATAGTGAAACCTATGCAGTCCACAACTCCCTTTAGATAAGCATGTCTCCAAGACCAAACAAGCAGGACCAACAAGACAAGACAAACACTACATATAACAAGCTGTTACGCCGGTGCTGCCCGCAGACCAGACCCGTTCCTTTCACTGAGGTGAGGAACGTATAGAGGCACGCACCCGCAGCAAAGGGAGCGTGTCCGGAGTGTGGTGATTTGGCGTTGCCAGGCCAGGTGATGTTTAGCTAGCAATACTTGCCGGTACCGGTGTAGAAATGCCGTCGTCGTTGCCGTTAGCCAAGGTCAGGGATTGGAGAATTCCGGAAGGTCGTTGCCGTTAGCCAAGGTCAGGGATTGGAGAATTCCGGAAGGTCGTTGTCCAAGCAGGGGTCGAGAGCCAGAGGGAGACGTCCGCCAAGCCAAGTCGTAACCTGAGAGAATGAGAGAGAAAACGCCAGAGTAGTAATCCTAGTGGAAACTATGTCGAGCAATGAGTGATAGGAAGGACCGGCATTATAAAGTGTGGCTGACCAATCAGAGGTGAAGGCAGGCCTGGAGGACTGCGTGGAGCCATCCTGGATAGGTCCCCTTGATTGGCAGGCAGGTGAGGACTCTTGTTTTGACAGGAGATCCTATTACTGTGCTGGGGGCGGGTTTTCACTGCAAGAGCAGTGAATAAATTATCTTCACCAGGCGCACGCCCTGGCAACATGGCGGCCGCGTGAGAGGATGCAGGGACCCGAGGACGCCAAGGACGGCGGGGAACCCCCAGAACCGCCGGAGGTGAGTGACGCTGGCGAGGGACGCGCGCCACGGCAGCGGGGGTAAATGCAGGAGCAGAGGAACCATGGCGCGGACGCCGCGATCCCTGAATCCTCACAGTACCCCCCCCCCCTCAGGATCGGCCTCAGGACGATCCTTCCATGGTTTTGATGGAAACTTCATTCGGAAGCGTTTGAGGAGTCCTGGAGCATGAATATCTTTCAGGGGTACCCATGACCTCTCTTCGGGTCCAAAACCTCTCCAGTGTACCAAGAAGTGGACTTTACCTCTTCAAAGACGGGAATCCAGTAAAGCCTGTATCTCGTACTCTTCGTTACCCTGTACCATCACAGGATCTGGTTTAGAAGTGTGGTCCGGAAAGAGTTTACTGGAGATGAATGGCTTGAGAAGCGAGGTGTGAAAGACATTCGTAATTCTCATGCTTTGAGGAAGTTGGAGTCGGAAGGAAACCGGATTTACCTGCTCCAAGATGGAAAAGGGACCCAGAAACCTAGGAGCCAATTTGAGGGAAGGAGTTTTGAGATGGATGTTCTTGGATGATAGCCAAACCTTGTCTCCGGTTTTGTAGATAGGTGCCGGACGACGGTGACGATCAGCCTGGGTTTTGGAAGACAAGGACGCTTTTTGTAGTGCAGATTGGATTCTGGACCAAGAGTCCTGTAGATGGGCAATATGCTCGTCCACGGCTGGTACTCCAGAGGAGTCTTTAGAAATAGGTAGGCGAGACGGATGGAATCCATAGTTGATAAAGAAGGGGGTCTCGCGGGTAGACTCATTCCTGGAAGAATTAAAGGCGAACTCAGCCCAGATAAGTAATTCTGCCCAGTCATCCTGAGAATTCGAGACGAAGCACCTTAAGTATTTCTCGAGGGATTGATTAACCCTCTCGGTCTGTCCGTTGGATTGAGGGTGATAACCAGAAGAAAAGGAAGATGAGATACCCAGTCTCTTGGTGAAATTTCTCCAGAACTTGGAGACGAACTGTGAACCCCGATCAGACACGATGGATATGGGAATCCCATGGATCCGAAAAATCTCTTTGGAGAAAATATCAGCTAGGGCGGGTGAGGAGGGTAATCCTTTGAGAGGGATAAAGTGTGCCATCTTGGAAAACCGATCCACTACCACAAGAATGGTATTCATGCCATTCGACCTAGGCAACTCCACAATAAAATCCATCGATATGTGGGACCAGGGACGCTCCGGAATAGGTAAAGGTAAGAGAAGACCCTGAGGTTTCTGACGAGGAATCTTGTTACGCGCACATACCGGACAGGACCGTGTAAATTCAAGAATGGTCTTTACCATATTGGGCCACCAGAAAGTGCGACAGATGAGGTCCAAAGTCTTCTTGAATCCAGGATGCCCTGCCAAACGACGGCATGTCCCCAATCCAGTATTTCAGGGATGAATTTGGGTTCCACGTACAAGGAGTCTTTAGGAACAACCGGACCGATCGGAAGATTCTCTTGAGACTTAATGATCCTCTCATGATTCTTGAATGCTACAGCTGCTAAGATTCTTTGTTAGGAAGGATGGACTCGGTGGTCTTTTCTGATCTCTCTTCAGAAGAGTATTGCCAGGAGAGAGCATCCGCTTTGACGTTCTTAGTGCCGGGAATATATGAGAGAACAAAATTAAATCTAGAGAAAAATAACGACCAGCGGGCTTGGCGGGGACCTAAACGACGGGCATTCTCAATATACAATAAGTTTTTATGGTCCGTGAGAATAGTGAATGGCTCTTTAGACCCCTTCAGAAGATGTCTCCATTCTTGAAGAGCCAACTTGACGGCCAAAAGTTCCCTATTGCCCACGTCATAATTTCTCTCTGCAGAAGAAAACTTTTTGGAGAAAAACCCACAAGGATGAAGTTTATCCTGGGAAGAAAATTTCTGAGACAGAACCGCACCAGCCCCACAGTCCGAAGCGTCAACCTCTAGGGTGAATGGGAAATTCGTGTTTGGGTGTCGAAGGATGGGAGCAGAGACAAAATTTTGTTTCAGCGTCTCAAATGCCGTGACTGCCTCTGGAGACCAAGATGAAGGATCTGCACCTTTTTTGGTCAGTGCCGTGATAGGAGCGACAATGGTAGAAAAGTTACGGATAAACTTCCGGTAATAGTTAGAAAAACCTAAAAACCGTTGAATAGATTTGAGGGAATTGGGTTGCGGCCAATCCGCGACGGCTTTCAGTTTCTCTGGGTCCATGGCCAAGCCTTTGTTGGAGATGATGTATCCGAGAAAGGAGGTGGTAGACTGATGAAAAATGCATTTCTCCATTTTAGCAAACAACCGGTTCTCTCGGAGGCGTGAAAGCACAAACTTCGTGTGGATGATATGATCCTGTAAGTTTTGAGAAAAAATAAGGATGTCATCCAGGTAGACAATGACAAAGCGATTAAGAACGTCCTTACCTTCCAAGTTCCTGAGTATCCAGAGGCCTGTTCCTGGACGTCCATGCTGAAGCGTTGTTGCCAGCACTGGTACCTGCTGCATTCCCTCCTAGCAGTGGCTACCCTTCCTTTCCTGCGGCCTGCTGCTATCTCCTTGCAGTGGCCTGCCCTGGACGTCTGTGCTGAAGCGTTGTTGCCAGCACTGGTACCTGCTGCATTCCCTCCTAGCAGTGGCTACCCTTTCTGTTCCTGCGGTCTGCTGCTATCCTCTTGCAGAGGCCTGCCTTGGACTTCAGCGCTGAAGCGTTGGTTCTTCCCGACGCTGCCCTGCGGTGAACTTCGGCCAGCCTGCTGTCTCCTCCTGCTGAGATCGGCGTCATGGACCGAGGCCGCTCCTCGCACAGAAGCCACCACCGCGCTCACGCTCCTAAGCTGAAGCGGGGAAATCCTGACTTCCTGTTGCCGAACTCCTGCTTCATTAACGACGATGCTGCCTTCTCCAATCCTGACCCTGCGATGTACGACTATGAATTGCGCACTCCGGATCAGTCTGCGTGGACTAAGGTCGGTGATTATATAATGTTACGCCGGTGCTGCCCGCAGACCAGACCCGTTCCTTTCACTGAGGTGTCGAACGTATAGAGGCACGCACCCGCAGCAAAGGGAGCGTGTCCGGAGTGTGGTGATTTGGCGTTGCCAGGCCAGGTGATGTTTAGCTAGCAATACTTCCCGGTACCGGTGTAGAAATGCCGTCGTCGTTGCCGTTAGCCAAGGTCAGGGATTGGTTTTTATATTTTTATATTTTTTGCCTCTAGCCCTTTATTTTTGCAGTGCGCTATCTTTTCTTTCTATTTTTACTGCTTTGTTGCTTGTTGGATCGACGCACGCCATTCCTGGATATTGTGGATTTCTGAGGAGATTTCATGTGAGTTTACTCATTCTCCTTGCCCTGTATAAAATGTAACTGTGTTTTTTTGATATTTACATAGGGCTCCAAACCTATAGACCTGGGGGTTCCTTTAGCTTGATCTATGGGGTTGGTCTACCCTATGTAGTCTCACTTCCATATTTCCTAGTTAGATACCCCATTATTTAATATACAGGTCTATTATTATTAGGTTTTTTAGTGAGCCATGTCTTCCTCAAATGCACAGTAATTGGGGGTTTATAAATAATATATGTCCCACCCAGTTGCTAAATTGCTGCCATCTATTCCGGATTTTTGTAGCACCCATTGGGAGATTCATTTCTCTGTATTCTGGACATTATTCTGGTTGGAGAATAGCGTGGAAAAAATATAACAGTCGCCAACATACAGTATATGCCCCAAATAAAAATGGTTCAGGGTTCTTTAGAGGCTTCTTTGCCACACTTGCAAAAATAGAGGAAGGTCAAATAATAATGGGAGGGAACTTTAATTTGTAGTTGGATGAAGATAGAGACCGAATGACTGCCCAACCAACCAAATATGCGAGAAGAGCAAAGACTAAAGTTTTAAAAAGAGAACTGGAGGCCATAAAGCTAGTAGACAGTTGGAGAGAATCTCATCCTCTAGAAAGAGAGTACAAGTTTTACTCTAGACCCAACGGATCCTATTCCAGGCTGGGTTATCTCTTTGTGAGCTCTAGTCTGGTGCCAAGAGTCAGAGACGCAAAGATCCATACCATAACTTGGTCTGATCATGCTCCAGTGGAGCTTGATCTTGATGGACTGGGCAATGGCTCAGGGAGAACTAGCTGGAGGCTGAATGATTCTTTACTAAATATTACAGAGGTTGCAGGGGACATAGGTCAGGAACTGGAATCTTTCTTCCAAATTAATATGGGGAGTGTGCCATCTATCACAACGGTGTGGGAGGTACATAAAGCTACGATAAGGGGGAAAGTTATCGCAATAGCATGGGCTAGGAAGAGGGAATGAGACAGGAGGATATGTTACCTTCAGACAAAATTGGAGAAACTGTCAACAATACATAAAGAGAATCAATCAGTCGAGGGCTTGAACATCCTTAGAGAGACCAGAGTGGAACTTAATGTTTTTGCTGGTGTCAAGGTCTGAGCAGGCTATCAGGTGGACTATAAGAAGGTACTATTAAAAAGCCTATAAGGCTGGCACGCTCCTGGCAACTAAATTAAGAAATGTACAACCAAAGCCGGGGGTACAGTCGATACGACAGCAATCGGACCTTCTGACGTCCAACCCTAAAAAAATCCTAGAAAAATTCCACAAATTTTATGCTAAATTATATCATGGGAAGAAGGCTGTGCTCGACAAGCATTCAGAAAAGAAAACAAAATAATCTATTGCCTCATTAAACCTTCCAAAAATAAAATTTGCACAAAAAGAGAAGCTTAATCAAAGGATAACAATGGAGGAACTTCTCCTGGTAATTAAAAACTTGAAACCAAACAAAGACGCGAGGCCGGATGGCTTCTCCAATATTTATTACAAAAAAATTGCTAAAATTATCTCCCCTCATCTGCTAAATTTATTTAACTCAATATTGGTAGACTCCACTTTCAACCTGTCAGGAATCCACTCCTGGCTTTTCTCGTAGCCTTTCAGGGTGCTGTTGTTCTCACTAATTCCCTCTTTACAATCAACAGCAGCTGTGCAGGCTATCACTGCAACCTAGCCTTGTACTCAGTCATTGGAGCAGTGCCCTCACACCCTCCTCCTGGGATTGGACCGCTGGCCTTTAAATACTGCATTCCCACAATCCCTCTCGGCCGAGCATAATCCTTCTTGGATGTTATCTGTGTTTTGCCACAAGCCTCCTGGCTTGTTATCTCTCATTACTAATCTCTGTTATTTATTGTTCCAGTTCGTTGTACTCGTTTCTGTTTCCTAGTAGCCTGCAGCTACTTCACTAAGGCCTGGGTTCCTCTCTTCTCTGAGAGCCTGGACCCTGCTAACTGCGAGCCTGGACCCTGCTACCTGCGAGCCTGGACCCTGCAACCTGCTGCATACTCCTCTTGCAGAGGTTGCTGTTTTGACCCCGTAGCCTGCTGCTCTTTCTTCCTTCGCAGAGGCCAGCTTAAACTTCCACGCTGAAGCACCCCGGAGACCTGCTGTGTGCTATCTCCCTGGAGCCTGCAATCTGCTGCTTCTACCCTTAGCAGAGGTTGCTGTTTGGACCCCGTGGTCTGCTGCTCTTTCTCCCTTCGCAGAGGCCAGCTTGAATTCCTGAGCTGAAGCATTGGTTTTCCAGTGCTGCTTGGTGGTGTGCCCTCTCCGGTCAGCCTTCTTTCTGCTGAACTCTGGTCAGTCTTCTCCTCGCTGAGACCGGTACCATGGGCTGTGGACACCACTCGCGCAGACCCCGCTCCCGCCCCGTAGCTACTATGCTGAAGCAGGAGGACCTGCTTGATTTCCTGTTGCCGATTCCTTGCTACGACTACAACTACCCGGATGTCTTCTATCCCGACCCTGGTTCGGCCATCGACTGTCCTGTCTTCTCCTACCCCGACCTTGGCTCGTTCAACGACTACGCTGACCTCTCTAGTCCTGAACCCGGCCTGTTTAATTATGAACTTTGCACTCCGAACCAGTCTGTGTGGTTTAAGGTCGGTGATTTTATAACCCAACCTCAGCCCCGCAGTCCGGCCCCGGTTTGTGGCGAGCACAGGCGTAACACAACCTCTCTCCAAATATGCTTCAGGCATCAATAGCTTTGATTCCCAAAGAAAGCAAGGATCCTATGATTTGTGGGAGCAACCGTCCAATATCTTTAATCAACTCAGAAATTAAGATATTTTCTAAAATTCTAGTGAACAGACTCATCACAATTCTCCCTTCTCTTATACATGGTGACTAGGTGGGTTTCATCCCAGGACATCAGGCAGCAGACAACATTAGACGGATTGTACCCACAATTGATCTCACTCAAAGATCAAAAATCCCTTCGCTCCTGCTCAGCCTTGATGCAGAAAAAGCCTTCGACCGAATTGATTGGAAATATATGTGAAAAACCCTGCAATCTTTTGGATTTGAGGGCCCTTTTCTCACGGCAATATTATCTCTATATAAGCATCCGACAGCTAGAGTGATAAGTAGTGGCGCCTCCTCAGAACTAATTCAAATTAAAAGCGGAACAAGTCAGGGATGCCCCTTATCGCCACTGCTATTTGCCCTGAGTGCGGAGCCTCTGGCGACCCAAATTAGGGGTAACACAAATATTACCGGCCTGCAGGTAAGCAACCAAAATTATAAATTGGCACTGTTTGCGGACGACATTATTCTTACACTAGCAAACCCATTGACATCTCTTCCCAATTTATTTTCCAACCTGACCAATTTTAAGCTCTCAGGCTTCAAAACAATCTGAAGCCCTCAATATCAACCTCCAGGGAGAAACAGTTAAGTTACTCAAGCTCAACTTTGACTTTAAATGGCAAAAGCAGGCCTTAAAATACCTAGGAGTTTTTTTGACCAGGGATTATCCCTCTCTATACAAGGCCAATTACCCATGCCTCCTCAGGATACTAGCAGCGGATCTCAAAAAGTGGTCCAACTTCAATATCTCCTGGATAGGAAGGGTTCAGTCTGTAAAAATTAACCTTCTTCCCAGGATGCTCTATCTATTCCAAACTCTTCCTATACCAGTTAACAATTCGGACATAATAAACACCCAATTACTCATAAACAAATTTATATGGAATAATAAGAGGGCAAGAGTTAACAAAGGAATTGTCACTTACCCAGCGACTGCAGGGGGTCTGGGTTTACCGTGCTTGCTGTCCAAATATAGGGCGGCACAAACAGGTAACTTGGTGGCTTGGCACACTAATCCTGGCCTGAGAAGATGGATGGCACTGGAATCAGCATTCATACACTCAGTTGAGATAGTCAATATACTTTGGCTACCCTTAAATAATAGGCCACAGGCTCTCAACATACCCCCGACAATCGCACACTCTGAAGATCTGGGACAAACTCAAATTTAAGTACAAGCTGGTGTCCAAAAACTCTCAATGAACTCCTTTATGGGGGAACACAATTTTTTCTCCAGGTCAAGACAGGCAATTGTTCTCCAACTGGGCAAAGGCGGGAATAAGTAGATTAAGGGATCTAAGCAAAGAAGGTAGAATGGTGCCGTTTGATCAACTGATTTTGAAAAAGGGAATCCCATCAAGAGAATTATTTCGTTGTCTCCAGATTAGGGCTTTTTATGCTAAAACCAATCCGCCCGACTCAGAGTCAAGGTTCGAACGGATATATATGGAGACAGAGACACAGAGAGGCCTAACTTCAAAATTATATGAGATTTTCTTTGTCCCTAGTGCTGCGTCCCTGGAGAAACACAACTATATTAAACTATGGGAAAGGGACATGGGCCGAAGAACTGGAGGTTGATGATTGGATGATATTTTCAATGAAGTGGCAAGCTGCTCCATTTGCACAACTGTGAATGAAAATGCATACAAAGTAATGCTACAATAGTATAGAACTCCTATAGCTATGTCCAAATATATACTAGGTTACTCACCCCTATGCCAAAACGTGTGTAGAGAGAGCCACTTTTAGCTACATGTGTTGGTCCTGCCCTCGTACAGCTGAGCTTTGAGTCCAGATTCACAATTGGATACAGGAGATTCTGGTCATAGAGATACCATTGGACCCATAGTTATTTCTCCTGAATAGACCCACCGTGTGTCTCTCGAGGGCAGAAAACAAATTGATAACTCAAAGCCACCGCCACCAGGTGCAAAATTGCTGAGGTCTGGATCCAGAATAAAGTTCCATCCATACCAATCATAAAAGACAAAATATGGTTTAGGTGCCAAATGGTGAAGCTGACTAGTCTTTTTAATGATACCTGTGTTAATTTTCAGAAGGTAACCCATGGTTGTTATCTGTAGATAATTTAGGCATAAATTCGGCATCGGTTTTGTTGTAATGCAGACCAGGTCCGGTTTACTCAATGAAATGCAAATGTAGAGGGTGTGAGAATTCGGCAGATAGGAATGTTAAATATGATGTATAAGGATGCTTCGGTACTTACCCTCTCCCCGCCTGCCCCCCTTTTTATTTTATATCACTTGTGTTCAGTTTCCATCCCCTCCCTTCCCTCCCTTCACAAAAATGTAAAGGAAATGTATGTAAAATTGTTATGAAAACTTGGAATAAAATACAAGTTTTAAAAAAAAAATGTAATTCAGACTTGTTTTAAAAAAAAATATGCTACAGGTATTTTCTTATACTACAGAACTGATTCATTTAAAAAAAAAACATACATGTAGGACATTGCTTGGACTGTAGCTTTAAGATACTTTGTCTTCTCGATCAATGAGTCACTAATTCCATTTCTGTTATGAGCAGCGGGACCATCCACATTGCAGTCACTATTCAGGAATATGCATGACGTGACTAAAGGCTGTTTCAACCTGTACCTTGTAATGGGGGATCTCTTGGAGTCGAGGACCCCCATCATCCTATTGTACAGGGTTGTTTTCCCTACAGGTCCATGTTTAACAACAAGAGGGCCTGTGAGAGCACTTTTTCCCACCCTCTGAGAGTATGCAATGCTGTGAGTTCTTTCATCAGCTCCTTCAGCAACCCATTGCTGCGTTCAAACAGACCGCTGCTTGTGGGTGGTAAGGGATATGCATAGTCCATTGTACTCCATTGTTCTTTGCCCATGCCTGGACCATAGATCCAGGGAAGTCTGTACCCTGATCTGATTGGATCTCTTCAGGAATTCCATATGCTAGGACCACCGGTTGGAGAGCTTTAATGGTAGCTCTTTGGTCTGCTCGTTTACTGGGGTAGGCCTTGATGACCCCAGAAAAAGTGTCCACCATAATGCAACAGTACAGTACCCTATACAGTCAATCTGCCATATTTGTCCTGTTCCATCTCCACATCTGAGGGTCCATTGGCCTTTTTCTCAATAGGTAATTTCTTGATTTCTGAGCAGAGGTCACATCCTTCTCTGGTGGCGGTGACCAGATCCCAGGTCACTGGAATCTCTCTGGCCATCGCCCATTCATATGAAGCTTTCCTTCCTCAATTGCTGGCTCTTTTATGCGCCCAGGACAGGTCAGGATATACAGAACTGGATCTGTGGCTTTCGTGGGCCAGGATTTTGCCCATTTATCCACCTCTTCATTGAATACATCTTCCGCATGGCACTGACATGCCCGATGGAGATGTCTCTAGTCTGTGCTTGCATCCAGATATATTCCCACATCACTGCTCACTTTCCCTCACCACTGATTCACTTTCCATGTGGGCATCCAGGTGGTGCAGGCTTTAAACCAGGCCCAGCTATCTATGTAGATGTGTACGTGTCCGGCAGTCTCCTCCAGTACCATCACAATCGCTTTGAGTTCTGCATACTGCCTTGATCCACCTGTCCCTTCTTCTTGGAGAATGTCATCCTTTTCTGGGTTATAGGCGGTGGACACCCTGTGCCGTCCTTGGTATGTTAATACAGCAGATCCATCGGTGAACCTGACACAGGGGAGGGGTCAACTATAGTTACCATTATCCCCTGTACATCTTTCAGGCTTTCATATGTTACCAGGCTGGCTATTTGTTGAGATAGCTTTTTCAGCTCCCTGGGTTGGATTCCTCCCCTCTCCTATAGGTACCATTTCCACTTCGGCATGGTAGCCTGTTGTGCAACATTGCTGTGGGCCAGCAGGCCCGGATCTCGTACCCACGCTCCTATGGGTATGTCAGTTCTTACTGTAACTTCGTCCTGTGAAGTGATTCATTCCACCGCTTGAAGGGCCATGCAGGCCGCAAACAACATATTTTCAAGTGGGGTATACAGTTGTTGGGCCTCTGTGAGTTGCTTTGACCAGAATCCCACCGGCATCTGCACATGCTGCTTCTGGTTGCCTTTACTGATTTCCTGATATAGTCTCCAGGACATCACATTGTCGGTGCAGGTAACATCCAGCTTGAAAGGATTACCTGGCTTAAGAGGGCCCAAACCTTGATGTTGCAATATGCCCTTTTTAGCTGCTTGGAAGGCACTCTGTTGTTCTGCCCCCCACAAGAATTGTGACTTCTTGGGGGTCATATTGTAGATGGGCCGCAATATCAGTCCCAAATGAGGTATAAAATGCCTCCAAAAACTCGAGGCTTCTTTGGAGGTCTATGGGGTGGGTGTCGCAGTGATGGATTCCAACTCTTTAGAGGGGATCTGGCGAGTGGGCCCGGACCATACCATACACAAAAACTGTACTTCTGGGGTCCTGCGCCTTCTGTTTATAGTCCAGCCTCTGTCAGTCATATGGGTCATTACAGTCCTGAGGTCTGCCTCCACCTGTTCTTCAGTTCCAGTCAGCATCACATCATCGATTTAGTGAAACACTTTAGCAGACAGTGTTAGGGTAGCCAGGTCTCTTGTCACTATTCCATGACATATGGGTGGTGAGTGCTGATATCCTTGCAGGACCACCTGGAAGGTGAACTGGCGGGCTTTCCAGGTAAAGGCAATTGGTCCTGTGAACTGGCGCTGAAATGAATACCAAAGAAGGCATTTGCCAAGTCAATCACAGCGTGACAGGCCCCCGCATCCCTAGCCAATTGTTCCACTAATGTAACCATGTCGGGTATTGCAGCGGCCAATGGGGGCCTGACATCACTAGGGGCGGGTATGATGGTAACTTCTGCTCCAGTGTCTACCAGTGATAACAGTATTTGACCCTTTTTCTGTCTCTCCCACCAGATCTGTATCTTTACTTATGGGCGTCTGTCCCTACTAATGATACATATCTTCAGGGTCAAGTGAAGGGACATGCCATCTTGTCATAAGGGTTGGGAACCACCCAGTTGGTGGGTCCCGGTTTGTCAGCTTCCCTCATCTTCTCCCAGGGATAAATTCCAATCCTAATTTTTCTGGGAGGTCAGGGATCAATAACTGTGGGGGGGGCCAAAGGTGTGGACCCCACAGAGCTATTCTCACTGTCAGTCTTATAAACCTTGGGTGGATCTGGTCATTGGGTGAAATGATGGTCACGTTTTAACCTATTCCACAGTGTCAGTAAGTCAGATGTGGGTTTGCGGTCTATACTTTCTTTCTTATGCCCCGCTCTTAACAAATCTACCCACATTTGCCTACGGATCACCCTAATACATGTCCCTTGGTCCTCTGACTCTTCCCCTGCCTCACCTGCATTCCAAGCCCGCACTCGGTCCTGATACCGATCTCTATCTCTGTTGTCTCATCAATGTCTTCTAACTGACTAACTAGGGTTGCTGCCTCCTAAATATCAGCTGCCCCCCCTCTCCACCCCACCCTCCCACAATACCTAATACTGCTATAAGGGGAGCTTTCCACTGCTTTTAAAAACTACTGTACTGTTTTTAAAAACTTGGTACGATGTCCAGTAGTGAAGGGTTCCACATCAGGACCGTTCCACTGAATGGTGTACCTGATCCCTTCCAATATATCTAATTGTCTTAGTCGTCGCACACCTTCCTGAAGCCTTCCCCATGGCTCAGAGGGGAACAGCTCAGCAGTTTAACGAGTGCTCGCTATAAACAGGATGGGGCTGCGAGGCTGAGGTGAGGATTTGCAAACACCAACCTGAAGCCGAGGGGCCACGTCCAGTGTGCAGGTCCATCGTCATGTAGCCAGGTCAGGGTTTGGAGAGGTAAGGTAGTAGATATACTCACCGTGATCGTATGGGAGACTGAAGGGTAGATGAGGTCACTTAGCCGAGGTCGAGGGTAGTAAAAGATAGAGTGGTAGATATCCAAACCAAGGTTGAGGGTTGCAGTCCGGGAAGTAGGGTAGAGGTCTGTGGTCAAGGTAACTGGAATGCAAGGCAAGATAATGCAAGACAAGCAATGCAGGGTACGACAAGCAGATGTTTGTGGACAGCACTCCGTCACTAGGTAGAGATTACTATGCTCGACTGATTTAGAGCAAGGATCACTGAGGATATAAAGGTCAGTGAACCAATCGAATGAGAGGTACACAGCAGATGCAGATGATTGAATCTTGATTGTAGAGCCAATCCAAGACAAAGAGCACAGCTGAATACGATAATCACTATCATACTACTTGATCGTCACGGGCAGAGTTAGCACTGCAGGTGTCCTAAATGAATCAGCTGTTCTGTGTCAGTGCTAACTTGTGTTTGGATCCTGCACTTGACAACCTCTGGGTGGCACCTGCGAACTATCTGTCAGTGCGAAGTGCGTCAACGGGGAGCATCACGAGACACTTCACAGAGGCATGACCTAAGCCCGATCCTCACAAGCAGTTTCTGTATACACCTCTCGCACTGCTGTTAAGGTCAATAACATGAGGCTGAACTCATTCATCGCCTGCACGTTATCATTCATAATTCCGGCGGTTGTAATCTGTCTCATTGCCTGTCGCACTCTACTGTCATTGGTGACATTTGAGTGACCTCCTTTATTGTTAATAAAATCCCATGAGTAAAGACACTGACTGGCACTGAGTATGAGCAGGGGGAGCCTGGTTCAATTCCCGGTGTCCTCCTTCTGATCTTGGGCAAGTCACTTTATCTCCCTGTGCCTCAGGCACCAAAAACATAGATTGTAAACTCCACAGGGCAGGGACCTGTGCCTGCAAAATGTATCTGTAAAGCGCTGTGTAAAACTAGCAGTGCTATACAAGAACGTTATTATTATTATTATTAATAACCTTTTTTCCCACTGCCTGTTTGTTGCTTTCGTAGACATAACAACACATTTCTCCTCCATGCTCTCAGCATGCCGGACAGCCGTCATCAGACATTCATTTGTCAAATGAATCAGGTCCCTAAGGGCCTGTACGTCAAATTTAGCAGCAATTAATTCACATGGCAACTCGCATACTGCTTGTAACATGATGCAACCAACCTGAGTTGCAGCCTTCCGCTCATGCTTTTTGTACCCTGATATATCTAATCTCCTTGTCATGTCGCTCAAAGCATACGCACTCGCTGGATGTTTAGGATGCCCATGTTTACTGAATTCCAGGGCTATAGATATCTATGGATCTGAAATCCAGTCAGGCAATTTCACAGAGACACTTCCTCTCTTGGTACCAAAAATACTCTTTCTGCTAAACATTTTGTTATACAATAGCACGCTACTGCAACAATGATAGCAAGCTGACTCCCAATACCAATGATATTATTCACATGCATTCAGAGTGACAAAAACCACCCTTCTCGCAGCGCCAATTGTGCTAACAGGAAATACAGATTTCACCGACAGAGAAAATACTTATTCGGAACCGATTGTTGATCCCACTCACGAGCACATATGAACACACCAACGCCAGTTGTTAGTCAGATACAATTTGCTGGTTACTTAGCTTCGGATAAACTTCAGGATCTTACTGCAAGCATGATACCATATGTAGACAGACAGAGAACCCCCATTCCTGGTGGATGTATCTTCCTGTGATCACTTTGGTCCCGCACGTAAAGCTACCAAGCTTATATCATGCCATGGACAAGGGTCTGACTAATGATGTGCCCAGAACAAACGCATATAGTTTGAATTCATGAAACAAGGCTCAGGAACTGGGGGCCACTGGTGCCTTTCGAAGCTAACAACACATAACGTTTGTGTAACTTGACATGTTATTCCAGACATAATATCAGCCACCGTAGACATTTTAGTAAGATACAAAAAAGTTAACTCATTATGGGCCTTATGCACTTAGGAGAGGGGTAGGCAACATGCGGCTCTTTCCGCTCCTACTTGCGGCTCTCTGCAGGTTGACGACCCCCAGCTGCTTTTGCTCTCCCTTACTATCCTGGCGGTGGCTGCGGGAGAGGGGGGAGGGGGAGGCGGCTGCCGGGCCTCTTGTTGCCACTGGACTTGATGTCTCCCTAGCTGCTTGCCTGCCTCTCTCCTGCATTGGGGGGGGGGAGGGGTTGTATGTTAATGCTTATATAGTATATACCTATTAGTGTGTGTTCAGTATACAGTTAGGTCCGGAAATAATTGGACACTGATACAAGCTTTGTTATTTCGGCTGTGTACCAAACTAAATTCAAGTTACAGTTAAATAATGAATATGGGCTTAAAGTGCAGTCTATCCGCTTTAATTTGAGGGTATTCACATCCAAATTGGAGGAAGGGTTTAGGAATTACATCTCTTTAATATGTAGCCCCCTCTTTTTCAAGGGACCAAAAGTAATTGGACAATTGACTCAAAAGCTGTTTCATGGACAGGTGTGGGCTATTCCTTTGTTATTTCATCAACAATTAAGCAGGTAAAAGGTCTGGAGTTGATTCCAGGTGTGGCATTCGTATATGGAAGCTGTTGCTGTGAACCCACAACATGCGGTCAAAGGAGCTCTCAATGCAACTGAAACAGGGCATCCTTAGGCTGCAAAAAAAAAGTCCATCAGAGAGATAGCAGGAACATTAGGAGTGGCCAAATCAATAGTTTGGTACATTCTGAGAAAAAAAGAACGCATTGGTGAGCTCTGCAACACAAAAAGGCCTAGATGTCCATGGAAGACAACAGTGGTGGATGATAGTAGAATCCTATCCATGGTAAAGAAAATATCCTTCACAACATCCAGCCAAGTGAAGAACACTCTCCAGGAGCTAGGCATATCATTATCCATGTCTACCATAAAGAGAAGACTTCACGAGAGCAAATACAGAGGGTTCACCACAAGGTGCAAACCATTCATAAGCCTCAAGAATAGAAAGGCCAGATTAGACTTTTCCAAACAATATCTAAAAAAGCTAGCCCAGTTCTGGAACAGCATTCTTTGGACAGATGAAACTCAGATCAACAAGTACCAGAATGATGGAAAGAACAAAATATGGAGAAGGCTTGTAACGGTTCATGATCTGAAGCATACCACATCATCTGTAAAACACAGTGGAGGCAGTGTGATGGCATGAGCATGCATGGCTTACAATGGCACGGGGTCACTAGTGTTTATTGATGATGTGACAGAAGACAGAAGCAGCCGGATGAATTCTGAAGTGTATAGGGATATATTGTCTGCTCAGATTCAGCCAAATTCAGTGAAGTTGATTGGACGGCGCTTCACTTTACAAATGGACAATGATCCAAAGCATACTGCGAAAGCAATCCAGGGGGTTTTTAAGGCAAAGAAGTGGAATATTCTGCAATGGACGAGTCAATCACCTGATCTCAACCCGATCGAGCATGCATTTCACTTACTGAAGACAAAAATTAAGGCAGAAAGACCCACGAACAAACAACAACTGAAGACAGCTTCAGTAAAGGCCTGGCAAAGCATCACAAAGGAGGAAACCCAGCGTTTGGTGATGTCCATGCGTTCCAGACTTCAAGCAGTCATTGCCTGCAAAGGATTCTCGACAAAGTATTAAAAATTAACATTTTATTTATGATTGTGTTCATTTGTCCAATTACATTTGACCCCCTGAAATAAGGGGACTGTGTATGAAAATGTTTGCAATTCCTAAATGTTTCATACGATATTTTTGTTCAACCGCTTGAATTAAAGCTGAAAGTCTGCACTTCTATTGCATCTCGGTTGTTTCATTTCAAATCCATTGTGGTGGCATACAGGGCCAAAATTATGAAAATTGTGTCAGTGTCCAATTATTTCCGGACCTAACTGTATGTATGTGTTTGTGCAGGTGTAATATTCATGCATGTGTTGCGGCTCTTGGAATATTTTGGACAAAGATATTTTTTATAAAATGGCTCTTCTTCATTGAGAGGTTGCAGACCCCTGACCTAGGTCATCAGAAACAGGGCACGTTTTATTCTCCTTACACTCTCCCTAGCTATGAAACGCATTTCCACTAAATATTCATCAAACACCTTCACTTTCCCGATTCAAAGTCCAGCTGAAAATTCCCCTCTTAGGCTGCGTCCATAGAAGGACAAGCAGCGCTGAGCCGTGCGAACGCTCCGCGCTGAGCCCCTGCATCCTCCATGAGGATGTCTTTAGAGCGGGCTCACGCGAGCGTCCGCAGGCGTGCTGAGGAGTTGGATTTTTTAGCCGACAGCCAAGCTGTTTTTCAGCGCGCTGTCGGCTGAAAACATCCAATCAGCGCGAAGCAGCGTCAACGTCACGGCGCCATGATGTCGGCGCCGTGACGTTGACGTCAGTGCGTCATGAGCGATTGGCCCAGCGACGTCACTGCCCCACCTCCCCCCGCCTCCCGATCGCGCCCGCTGGTTCGCCTGCATGTGCATGAAATCGCACAGCTTCAGCAGGCGAGCCTCAGCGTCAGCGCTGTTCAGCACTGCTCCCCCCTCTATGGACGCAGCCTTATAAGTAGCTATAAGTAGCAGCTCATTAAACGTCTACGCCTCTGCTATGAACTCCAGGTGCACTTGTCCTCCCTGACAGCACTTTTAATAATGCACTTGTACATCTACTGTTTCTGTATGCCTCACAATAATACCACTTAGATTGTAAGCTTTTTAGGCCTCTCTTTGCCTTATGTTATCATTTACCTGCTGCACTTATCCCCATTGTTTCTCATTTATTTACCTTGTATTGTAATTTTGTAATGCACTGCGTAAATTGTTGGCACGATATAAATACAATGATATATATATATATATTAGAGAAAAAGAGAAAAGAAGCGCCCGATCCTTGTATAAAATCAGATTAACAAAGTTTTAATATCTCATGGACAAGACAAATGCACACTTACAATTTGTCTGATAAAATAAAGCATGTTATGGGACCTGGATATAGCAGATGTTATAGGATCTAGCAGAGTGGCGCAGCGGAAGCGTGCTGGGCCCATAACCCAGAGGTCGATGGATCGAAACCATCCTCTGCTAAACTCATCAAAAGATCCCCTGATGAAATCTGCAGAGCCGGAAGAAACGCGTAGGGATATCTGGCAGTGAACCTACGGTGACAGGGCAGCTCCCAGCACCAGCGTGAGGAGGCAAGGACTTGCCTGAAGATTCTTTTCCGGTTTCAAGTGTGAGAAGGAAGGCTAATGGCGGCCGCATGTGGAGATTGAATGCTCACAAACACTAAGGATTACTCCCCTGGAGACAGCAGCTGACAGCAACATCCATTTTGGAGCCAATTCTGACACTCACACACAAAGAAGAGACCGAGGAGTCCTCAGTTGGTACATGGGCAGGTCCCATAACATGCTTTATTTTATCAGACAAATTGTAAGTGTGCATTTGTCTTGTCCATGAGATATTAAAACTTTGTTCATCTGATTTTATACAAGGATCGGGCGCTTCTTTTCTCTTTTTCTCTAATAGGTACTGTGGGAGTTCGGTGAGCCCAAGAAGAAGCAGCCTGGACCTTTTGCAAATCAACTTATCATGGACACATGTGGACTTAAGTATTTTTAATATTCACTGCATTTATGGGCTCATATTCGTGTATTGGGAATTTTTTTTCATTGCTTATCTTATGAACCCATTTTTATATTTGCATTTTTTAGTTAAGTCCCAGTGACACTCAGTGTCATTTCTACTCACAATCATTGGCAATATATCTTTTTTATTGCTTTTTTTCATTTTTTATTCTATTTTTATATGTGATGCACACTTTTTTTGCTTTTATGTTTTTATTAAATAGTCATTTTTAGTTTTTCCTGCCAGAATACATTTAGTTATTTTCACAATACTGTTTATTGGGCATATCTGCCTGGTGCAATTACTTGCCACATCTGTCAGGGCTGCAGCAATTTAGGTGTAGTGTGTGAAGGGCACTGTTTATATTTTCTGTCACATATAT